>CABHPQ010063382.1:0-22993 GCA_902168405.1 Peromyscus aztecus
AAGAAAGAAAGAAAGAAAGAAAGAAAGAGAGAAAGAAAGAAAGAAAGAAAGAAAGAAAGAAAGAAAGAAAGAAAGAAAGAAAGAAAGAAAGAAAGAAAGAAAGAAAGAAAGAAAAAAGAAAGAAAAGGAAAGGAAGGAAGGAAAGAAGGAAGGAAGGAAGGAAGGAAGGAAGGAAGGAAGGAAGGAAGGAAGGAAGGAAGGAAGGAAGAAAGATTCAATAGTTTGGCTAGCATAACAAGTCTCCTACCTCTTGTTTCCTGTCTTCTCTGTCATATTGGGTTTCTTTGCCTTATTGAGTTTCTAGACCACTGTCTTACAGCAAACAAATCACTTAATCTTTCAGCAGATCAATTTCTCTGTTTATAGAGCAGAGATCATAGGCTTATCGCCTGCTGAACCTGGATAGATGGTGTAAGGATTAATGGAATAAACCACTGAAAAGCAGTTGAAATCCTTAGGAGAGAGGAATCTCAGAAGCATGATTTATTGTCCTCGTCTATAGTTTTAGTTCCATTGTAAATAAGTCAGCAATCTCTTGTTTAAAACCAGACCTCATACTCAGGTAAGAAAAGTCATCATTCTAAAAAAACATATGTTTGAAATGTAGCAAAGCCCTCTTCTCCAGTCATAAATTTATAGCTCCAAAATTTGTCTTTACAAGTATGTGTCTATTCATACAGTTCCTACATAAATGTTCATGAGCTCTTTTTGAAGCTTTCTCTCTACTTTTTGAAATAACGGAGAGGGTACTTTGCAATTACATTAGTTTTTCAGACCTACATGTTAAGTGAATCAATACTGACATTGATCTTTCTTCTCTTACATAGGGAGTGATGATATTTGCAATTAAAGTTAAGAAATCCTAAGTCTAGGTTGCTGTCTATTTTGGCATGATGAAAAAAAAAAACCACCATCCTTGACATATATGGCAGGTAGCTACTTTGGGAAAAAAGAACAAAGCAACTTTGTGTTTTTGTACATTTGTTTATAGATTTAGTTAGCAAACTAGACCAAAAAATGAGAAGTTCATTGATGTGGGGTGAGGACTTCACTTATTTATGGGTATAAAAACAAATATTTAAAATGCAGTTAGGGATTGTACTGATTTAGTAAAGTAGCAGTTGTAGAATTTTCTGGAAGATCCATTACTTGACTAACCTTGGATAACTGCCTAGGTTTCCAGTACCAAGCATGATTTCCATCTTGTTGAATGGGTCTGAAGTCCAATGAGAGATGTTGAATACCATCAAGGGGAAATGATGTCATGATAATAAATCTCAAAAAATAAAATAAATGATTTAAAAAAAGGAAAAATAAAAAGAGCTTGATTGGGCCATGGGTCCATAAAAGCAGATTTGGACATCTTAAAAACAAAATGTTTTAGTTTAAGTCTCTTAACATAGATTTCTCCAGTCAAAACTGTTTATTAAGTACGGTATGTTACCACTGAATCTTAGCTTTGTTTAGCAAAATGAAATGTTACTATTGTTGTTTTAGCAGCTAACACTGTAATGTTGGAATGAGTCAATAAATGAGACATTCATTTAAATTGCTAATCAGTAAAACAGCTGGTATAATAGAAAACATCTAGGTCAATTTCCTTCTATTAGAACAGTGCATTCTATTTGGAAGCAGCAGATAAGGATTCAATGGGAAAATGTAGTTAATGTTTGCATAGAGGTAGAATGCATGACTATCATGTATGTACAAGGCCTGGGTTTCTATCCTAGCATCCTTCACCCCCCAAAAAGTGAAGAAAATGCTATTATATAATAGGAGTAAATATTACTGTATTGGTACATGTAAATCAAAGTAACTATTTCACTTGTACCAGACTCTCTAATCTTTCCAGGTTAGTGTCCCTGTAAAGAATCATCAAGATTTAAAATATTAGTTCATGTCTGATATTCTAAATGTGTTGCTGTTCTTCTGTTCATTTTTCATATGATTTTGTTTAGAGATTATTGATTACTAAACATTTTAAGGCACAAAATATTTAAAACATTTATTTTTTGTTAATTAAATTATTGCACAAATTAAAGAGTTATTTGAAAAACACACAAGTAAGCAACATAACAAAGAAATGGTATTTAAAAGACACTTTGGGTTCACTCCAATGGTTTCCATGGCAGTAACATCGTTCTCCTTTGCGTAATCACTGACTTATTATGTTTGTCTTTAAATCTCTTGTTTATTCTCAAGCTGGCAGCATTGATTTAGAGCAAGTGCACTCATTAGTTCTCACTAAGCAAACAGAAATCATTATCAGTGTGGTTTACAGTTGTGTAATTCTGTCTACCTTCACATGACTTTGTGAGTGAAAGATAAAGAAACAGGAAAATGAGTGGCCACATTATCCCTCAGGAAATCACAATGTCTCTGTGTATTTCTTAAAACTGCCATTTTGAAATATAAGCACCCCCATTTTGTAGGTAGAGAAGGGGGATTCTAATTTCTTCATGCATACTCCTAGGACTAACTAACAATATGACTATAAATTATTTTTTGAAAAATTTGATTTGGCAAAATACTTTTCTGTAGTTTTTGTTTGTTTGCTTTTAACTTTATTTTTTGATTTTGCTTGTTTGGTTTTCCTTGTGTTTTGTTTATTTTGTTTTTTTTTGTTTTTTGTTTTTTTGTATTAAAGGTGTTTTACTCTATAATTACTTTTCACATAGCCCTTCTCTCCAACTGAGTTCTTTATAGGTTCAAAACATAGTCTGGTATCCCCTGAGCTCTACTCAAGTCGGTGTGATCATTAATTGTTATAAAGCAGGGTTAGAGCAATGGTTCAGTGGCTCAGAACATTTGCCACTCTTGTAAAGGATGTTAGTTCTGTTCCAAGCACCCAAATGGCATCTACAATAATCTGAACTCAAGTTGCAGGGGCTCCAATGATTTCTTCTGAGCTCTGTGGGCACCAGAAATGCACATAGTGCACAGACATACATACAGACAAAACTACCATACACATTACAAAGGATTAACAGAACAAATACAAACTTCTGACCATAGTAAGCTGTCAAGGTCCAGCCCAACCTGTCAAACAGTCCTTGAAGGGAGGAGTGAGGATGGAGAAATAATTGATATGAAAAATACAGACATAGACAACATGAAAGAAAAAGACAGAGTCACAGAATAGCATTGAGAGGACTTTGGGTGAATATCACAATCGCCTTGAGTTTATTCCTAATGGGCTTTTTATACACCACCAAGGGGAGCAGCAAAAGACCTCCCCCTTTCAAAGCCAAGGTACAAAGTACAAAGAAGTGTAGACCCTTCCTTAATTTTCAAAACACCTAGTAACCACACCTTATGGCAAAGAATCTTGTAATTAGGCCTTGAAGCATAAGACACCTGGTAACCACGCCTTTGGCCAAAACATTCTATTATGCAGCCTTGTGGTGCAAAACAAACTCCACCTCTCTGACCCTGAGTCAAGATGGAATAAGGCTTCCCTGTGGAGTCTCTGTGGGCAGCCACAGTAAGCATTGTTGGACTTTTAAGAAACACTACTTGTCTCAGGGGTTGAGTGTCCCTAGAGTTTCCTGCCTGGCCCACAGTCAGGACAAATCTGTCACCCGCCAGTCCCACAGCCGCTCAGACCCAACCAAGTAAACACAGAGACTTGTATTGCTTACAAACTGTATGGCCGTGGCAGGCTTCTTGCTAACTGTTCTTATATCTTAAATTAATCCATTTCTATAAATCTATACCTTGCCACGAGGTTCATGGCTTACCGGCATCTTCACATTCTGCTTGTCATGGTGGCGGCTGGTAGTGACACCCTCTGACTCAGCCTTCCACTTCCCAGAAATCTTCTCCCTGTTAGTCCTGCCTATACTTCCTGCCTGGCCACTGGCCAATCAGTGTTTTATTTATTGACTATTCAGAGCAATTTGACATACAGACCATCCCACAGCAGTTGAGTATAGACAAATAGTTTATACAGATTGCCTTAAATATTCTTTTTTATTTGGTTTGGGATTTTTTTGTTCATTTTTGGGTTTTGTTTTTTGAGAAATGGTTTTTTTTGTGTAGGTTTAACTGTCCTAGAACTAGCTCTGTAGACCAGGCTGGCTTTGAACTCAAAGAGATCCACCTACCTCTGCCTCCCAAGTGCTGGGATTAAAGGTATGTGCAACGACCTCCCTGCTCCTTGAATATTCTTGATAGCAATTTCTTATGGGTTTTTTAATGTTGCTAGTATTAAAGAACATTATTATCTAAAGATGCCTTTGATATTTTATCCCTCATTCCATGAAGGATGGATTTTCTGTTTATATTAGGTTGGTAATCAAAACATTGGGTGACTAACATGTGATGGAGTTTTAAAACTGAAATAAGAGAAATTATATTTATTTAAAAATGGACCTGGTATTTATATGTACACTTATCTATATTTTTTGGTAACATAAGTCTATACCAGTTGGTAATACTAAATCTAAGTTGAGATATATCAAATATATAAGTAATTAAATGAAAAAATAAAAACAAACAAAAGAGATTCTTATATTATTCCTTTTTTGGTATATATGAGTGGTATGAGGGTAATGTGTGTGTCCTCATATGGAGGCCACAAGAAGATTTGCACTGTCTTTATATCACTCTCTGCCTTCTGCCTTTAAGACAATGTCTCTTAGTAAACCATATTTTCCCTGTTTCAGCCATGCTGATTAACCAGTGGGCACCTGGGATCCATTTGTCTCTGTTGGCCCATACCCAATGCTGGAGTTGAAAACAAGTGCAGTCAAGCTTGGCTTTTTACACAAGCTCTGTGGATTCACACTTAGGTCCTCTGCTTGTGCTTGCAAAACAAGTGCTCTTATCCACTGACCCATCTCCCCAGCTCCTTCTATACTCTCTTATGGCCTCAGTAGTATTTATTCCAGTAAGTTTAATAATTGCCCAATTCTTCTTTTTAGCCCAGAGTTTTCATTGAGATGCAAGTCAATGAACTTTTAGAATGAATGTTTTCAGGCTATTCATTATCACAGCTATAGTATCAACATCAGAATACTGAATGTCTGAGAATTGAAAACAAATGGTTTTATAAAGATAAAAAGAATAGTATCTACAGGAAAACTTATTTTGAATGTTCATTTGATACACATCCCTTTAATCTCCAACCTTTCTTTTAAAGCTCATGCTTTAGTATTTGTTGAGAATTCCATAAATATGAAACTATGGAGCTTATATGCCCCATGGAAAAGTAATTTAGAAGTCTGAAATTTCTACTAGCATTGCCAAAATTGTGAATTTGCTCAGTTTTGTTCTGCATGTATCTGAAGAGATTTTTAAAGGTGTATTGCTTGGTAATTGTTTTCAGTGATGGTGCTGATAGTCATTTGTGCTCATTTGTGCTCTTGATTTCATAATAGCCATGACAAATTATATCATGTCTTTGTAGAAATTATTCAGCAGGTGTTTCACTGATTATGACAGCTGGATTTCATCCTATGTATCAAATAAGCACAAAATATTACTATTTCCATTTTATGATTATTTATTTGATATTTCAACAAGGCAAACTGTTACCTTTTTTTTTTTGTTCAAAAGTACTGAGACAAGATAATTTGACACTAGTGTTTTGTAGTTTTGCATAAAGACCCCTTTAGTTTTCCATTTGTTACCATAATTATTTCCTAAATCCACTATGCTTATAACAAGTAGTTTTCAAAATAGTAAGAATGTCTCTTAAGACTGGTAGCGTCTTCAGGAACAAACTTATGTAAGTGAATATCTGACAGTGTTTGGCAACTTCTCAAGTATATTTTGATCAAGTGCATTCCTTGAAACATGAAAAGTACTTAAGGTTATCAGAGGGCAAGTGAGCATTTTTTGAGCACTTGACTTGTCAATTGTATCCTGAAGAGTTTAAGATCTTAGAACTCAAGTCTTCAAAACTCTTTTCAAATTGACAAGCAAAGTTCTATCTGATAGTAGTGAAGGAGCACAAATATATGGAATTAATTTTTATGTAAAATAATTGTCTAGACACGTATATTGACAAAAGTTTGTTTTTACTAGTAATTGTACAATTCACAGATTCCTTCAAAGAATTTCCAATGGAAAAATAATGAAAAAGTGAGTTAATAACTCATAACCCATTGACTCTACTAATCAACTAAAGGTATTCTCATTTCAAAAGCAATGACATGAGAAAGGTTAATGTTTCAGATTTTCTGGGAACATGGAGTTCTCTGTCTATTAGTCTATTATTGTGTTAATACACAAATATTTCCATACCTTGCTCTCTTCTTTTCTTATACTATGTTACCAATACACAGACATACAACTATCACTGATATCAGTTTATAAAAATCAATACTTTTGAAGATCTTTATTTTTGTTTCAAGAATAGAAATCTTGTTAAATTTCATTAAAATCCCAAAGCAAGGAGGGATGATGTCTCATTTATAAATACAGGTTTATCTCTGAAAGTCAAAGTCAGTTTTTACAAAGTTATTCCACTTTTGGAAGAAGGACAATTGGAACAGAGGCCAGAGAAGGCAGAGTCAATGAATGTAGCCATCTGCACAGAGACACCTAGTTCTAAACTCATCTCCAAACAGAAATCCTCAATAAACACTGAGAAAAATCCCTATTTCAATGTATAGCAGAAAACTGAGTGTTTTTCAAGAATGTTACCCAAAGCTGCTGTGAAGGCCAAAGGTATTGGGTGGGCTCTAACTAATTATCTATATATGCACACAATTCTGAAAGTTCCTTTCAAGATCATATCTGCCTACTGAAAGAGAGCAATGGTTGTTCCTCATTGTCTGATTTCTGTAATGTGCAATTATTTTATTGGTAAATTTTAACCAGAAAAACATGGGAAAATCATTTCTAAAAATGTGGTACTGCACTTCTCTGTGTAGCATAGGAAGCGTGTGAGGGTAAGTGATGCAGAGATAATGGCATACAATATTGCCTACCTATTGAGAATAAGTTAATGAGGAACAATAGTGATAGTAATTGAAGGACCAAGAGTGAGGGATCTATAGATGCTGTAGTATCACTATAATGAAGCAACATGACCACTGTAGGGGGTGTGGGAGCCTGTTTTCAGGTTCCTCCTGACTTTACCCAGCAGGTCCGCATAGAGGATGGTTAGGGCCATGGGCCTGAGTGCAGGTGTCTGAGATGGTCTGCACTTGGCTAGGCTGGGGGGGGAGGTCTTTTGCTCCACCCCTTGGCATCTCTATAAATACCCTGGGGCAGAGACAGTCAGGACCTGTTGGAATAGGTTCCAGGCCCTCTCGAGGCTATCCTTTATTTTCTATCTATTTAGCTCCACAATCTAAATTCTTCTATCTAATATTTCCTGCCGCTCGCACTCAAGAACACTCTGGGGAGCTGTGGGGTTGGTGGGTAAATGCCCCACAAGGGGTAACATCCAAGTTAGTGGGCAATGAGTTATTGTGACACTTAGTACCAGAAAATAAAAAAAGAATCCTCTAGTGTTCATGCCATCCTTATATACTATCAAGCCAAAGCATGTTTCAGTGAGTATTCACAACAGGAGGAAGTACGTTTTTTGTTTCGTTTTGGTTTGGTTTGGTTTTTGTTTTGTTGTTGCTGTTGTTGTTGTTTTAAAGCAAGGATTATACGATCCAGAGGTTGTAAACGACAAGTGCAAAGGACTATTTTCCAAGGCTTACAAGATGTGGCACATAAGAACAAATAGCAGCTCTTTGTTTGTCCATGCCCATCACCTTTACAGAATCAAGCCAACCAAATTCTACCAGGAGTCAGGGAGGAGCCTATGAAGTCTTTTTTTTTTTAACTTAAGAAATGTTTTTATTCATTTTACATACTAACCATAGATCCCCCATATAGCCTTCCTCCTGCTAACCCCCAGCCCTCCCCTTCTGACCCACCCCTCATCCTTTCCTCCAAAAGGGCAAGGCCTCCATAGGGAATTAGCAAAGTCTCATACATTCAGTTGAGAGCACCATGCCCTTCCCCCTGCATCAAGGCCTAGCAAGGCTCCCACAGTAGGCAATGGGCTCCAGAAAGCCAGCTCATGCACCAGGGATGAATCTTGATCCCACTGCCAGGGGCCCCTCAAACAGACCCAGTCACACAACTGTCTCTGGTATGCAAAGGGCCAAGACGGATCCCATGCAAGCTCCACAGTTATTGGTCTAAAGTTCATGAATTACTATGAGCTTGGTTCTATTGTCTCTGCAGATGGCCCCATCATGCTCTTGACCTCCCCTGTTCATACAATCCCTCTTCCCTCTCTTTAACTGTACTCCCAGAGCTTGACCTGGTGTTTGACTGTGGATCTCTGCATCTGCTTCCATCAGTTACTGGATAAAGGCTCTATGATGACAGGGTATTCAGCAATCTGATTATTGGGGTAGGCCAGTTTAGGTACCCTCTCCACTATTGCTAGTAGTCTAATCTGAGGTCATCCCTGTGGATTCCTGGGAATTTTCCTAGCACCTAGTTTCTCCCTAACCCCAGAATGCCTCCTTCTATCAAGATATCTCTTCCATTGCTCCCCAATTCTGTCCCTTTTCCAGCTCGACCATCCTGTTCCCTCATATTCTCATCCCCCATCCCCTCCCCTCTATTGCCCTCCCTTGCCTCCAATTTACTCATGGAGATCTCATTTATCACCTATGAAGTCATATCCAGAGCTAAGGAACTATTGGTAGTTGATGGCTACTGGCAGAGGGAGAGTCATTTTTTTTGGTCAGGAATGCAATCTCTGGTAGGTTGACCATGCTCCAGTAGGTAACCCACATGCATGCACATATTGTTAGTACTAAGTCAACCCAGTGGATTAAGTGGTGGGGTATTATGGGAGGAAGTGGAGAGTGGATTTGATCAAAATACTTTGTATTCATGTATAGAATTTGCAAACAATACATACTAATCCAAAAGGATTTAAAGTTAAAACAAAAATAAAAGAAGGCATTAAATTTAAATATTAAAAGAAATCTGGTTCTAATTTCCTAATTCCCTGTGTTTCAGCCAAAACAAAAACTGGAATTGTAAAAGAAATTTATAGTATCACTCTCAGAAGAATATATGCCAAGAGCCTCTGTGGATTTCTGAAACCATTGAACCACATACATACTTGTATACATACACAGTTTTCCTATATAGACATATCTAAGATATCATTTGATTTATAAATTCAGTAAGAGATTAACAGGAATGACTGTTGATATGGTAATATGCTGTAGGATAAATGCTTTTATACACTGGTTTAATAAAATGTTAATTGGTTAGTAGCAAGGCAGGAAGTATAGGCAGGGTAAACAGACAAAGAGAATTCTGGGAAGAGGAAGGGTTGAGTCAGGAGTCACCAGCCAGACACAGAGGAAGCAAGATGACAAGGCAGAACTGAGAAAAGGTACCAAGCCACATGACTAAACGTAGATAAGAATTATGGGTTAATTTAAGTATAAGAGCTAGTCAGCAATAAGCCTGAGCTAATGGCCAAACAGTTTGTAATTAATGTAACTTTCTGTGTGTTTATTTGGGTCTGAGCAACTGTGGACCGGGCGGGACACAGAAAAACTTCCAGCTACAGTAATACAAAAGACTGTTGTAACAGTATACTGTAATGAAAATGATGTTGGACACTTTGCTCAGCCTGGGTGAAGGGAGGAGGGGACTCAACCTGCCTCGACTGAATCTACCAGGCTGAGCTGAATCCCCAGGGGAGTCCTTGCTCTGGAGAAGGTGGAAATGGGGGGTGCATTGGGGGGAGGACGGGAGGAGGGAGGAAGGGGAATCCGTGGCCCATATGTGAATTAAATTAATTCTAAAATTTCTAAAAAAAGAAAAGAAAATGATGTTGTTGAGCTAGGCAGCGGTGGTGCACGCCTTTAATCCCAGCACTTGGGAAGCAGAGCCAGGTGTATCTCTGTGAGTTCCAGGTCAGCCTAGTCTACAGAGCAAGATCCAGGACAAGCACCGAAACTACATAGAGAAACTCTGTCTCAAAAAACCAAAAAAGAAAAAAGAAAAAGGAAATAAGAAAGAAAGAATTTTATTGTACTCATCTGTTTTCCTATTGAATAAAGTTGACCATATGTAATTGAGATCATAGATAAGGAGGAACTAAATTGCTTTGTTTTTTTTCCTGATTGGTTTTTTGCAATATATATCTCATGCTCAGCTGATTTTTTTTTCCAGTAAAAAACTAGCAACAAAGCATTGACTTATGGAAGATAGTATTTTTTAACATATTCTCTAAAGTGGGTCTCAGAGAAGGGCAATGTTATTAAAAGGCAAAGGGTTTAAGAGAAGATGTGCAGTTGTAATAGCTGTCGAAGATGAAGACTCAATTTATAAATGTTTTGTTTGGTTCTTTAGTACTCCAATTGACATTCCTATGGCTTATGGCCATACTTGAATTACAGTGTTGTTTGGAATTTTATTGTTACAATATAACATTTAGATATATCAACAATACACTTTAATTTCCTAGAATATCCACTTGCCTTAAGGCTCACTCCATTGCAAGATAGTCCTTGGCATTCATTGCCTCAGGATACAAAGTTTATAGGAAAACATTGAGAAAATAATCAATTTGAAGTCTATTTTGGAGCTAGTGACAGAAAAATAGGTTAGAGAGATAACTTCCAAAAGTCCATGTATTAACAATCAGAAGCCAAAGCCATAAAAAAAATTATTAGGAAGAATGCATAATGATGCATAAGCTATTTACCACTTACTAAAAGAAATAAGAGATTCTCTGAACTGGGGAGAGTGGGAGAATATAAGAAGCGAGAAAGAAAATCAGTTGGGACTTTTGAGACCTGATTCTGAGCATTTATCTGTCCAAAATATGTCCTTGGTGAAGTTGAATGGAAAAGAAAATCTATTTAGATTTGTCATCAGATAGAACAATGGGCTAATGCTTTAACTTTTCAGGTGACAGTGAAATTATTTTCTCGTGTTTGCTGTGGTTAAGCAACAATAACATAGAAATGGTGTGTTTTATGGTGTTGTGTCTAAGACAGATAGCCTGAAACAATTCTATTAATTTCCTGAAACCCAAGGGAGGAAGGGAAAAGATATCAAATCTTTCCTGTTGCCAATGAGTTGGAAAACACCGTGGTTAAGAAAGGAACACTCAAAGTATGAGAGTATTAGCAGGATGTAGTGCTGTGCATGTGCCGTTACCTAGATTGTCTATGGATTTCAGCAGATGCTAGAAGGAATATCTGCCAAGAACCAAAAAAGCAGCTGTGTCTTCTCAATAATACCAAATCCTTGGAGTTTTGATCCAATTCTGGGAAGAATACAAACCATAAAGAGAAAGTACAATTTCTATGAGAAAAATCAAGTTTAACTTGAATCACCTTAGACAAATTATTCAAACAACAGAGGGAATGAAGCCTCAAATTATGAATTACGATCTGTTTTAGAAAAAATATTGTATACCACAGACTGTATTTTTATAATTTTCGACTCTATTTTATTGTATTCTTTGAAGAAAGGGCATGTATGATAAATAGAACATAAGCATAAATTTAATTGAAAACTGTTAAGTGTTTTAGAACTAACAAAAACATTATCAATGAGATCCAATTAAATAGTGAAAAAATGAGCTATATGCTTTTTATTTCAAAGGATTTTAGAAGAAGTTCTTTAGCAGATACCTAATGAATATTTTTAGGTCAAGACCTCAGAAATGAGTGTGTAATGTAATCTGACTTATTTCTGAATATGAACTTCTTCAAAATGTGGTACAGTGTTTCTTAGGATTTTGAAGGTAGGCTATATATTGAAGACTATATATTGAAATTGAAGCTTTGATATTGTAATGATATAACTATACAATGCTTATTTAATAAAAAAATCTAATGTTTAAATACATATAGTCTTTTTCATTACAACTTTCAATTATGAAACAATGTATAACTCTCATGTTTTGGCCAAGTGGACTCAAAGCTCTCCTCATAGGCCCATTTGGATACTAAGTTTTTGATTCACTGTACTTTAGAAGCAGAAAGTGGTAAATTGTCTCCTTTGGCCCAAGTGGGTCTAAGAATATAAGCATCTTATTTTATAACTGCACATTGTTCATTGTAGCATGAATCTTAAAAGTTCTTATTAATAAAAACAAACCTGAGCCAGGTATTGGGGTGAACATTGGAAGATCAGAGAGACAGAACGAGCCATAGCTAACCTCACCTCGCCAGTTCCTCTGCTGGCCCTGTTTCCTCAGACTGGATGCCCCTGAGTCCTCATCTAGAATGAATCTCAGCTGAACTACTGCTGCTCGAAAGCCTGAAAGCTTAACCAGCCAAATGCTTAACCAGCCAAATGCTTAAGCAGCCAAATGCCTCTAGTTTCTGGTCTTCACGCCTTATATATCTTTCTGCTTTCTGCCACCAATCCCTGGGATTAAAGTCTTGTGTCACCTTGCCTGGCCGTTTCCAATGTGGCCTTGAACTCACAGAGATCCAGAGGAATTTCTACCTCTGGAGTGCTAGGATTAAAGGTGTGAGTGCCACCATTTTCTAGCCTTTGTATCTAGTGGCTGTCTGTTCTCTGACCCCAGATAAATTTATTAGGGTGCATAATATTTTGGGGAATACAATACCACCACAGTTCATTATTAAGTGATTTATTCATTTTGTTGGTACTAAGGATAGAATGCAAGGACTTTTGCTTGTAGACTCCATCACTGAGTCTGTGAATGCATGCATGTGTGTATGTGTGTGTGTGTGTGTGTGTGTGTGTGTGTGTGTGTGTAAGCTCTGAACTGGATCAATGCATTTATTACAAAATTTGTTGCATAACTTAAAAGCAAATTAATCTTTGACTGTGTCAATTTGTAAAGAGAAGCATTTTATAATTATGAATGATGAATCAAAAAGCTATGTGATTTGATATTCAGATACAGCTCAAGAACTCTGAGGTATTCATGCAAGTCTGCAGGAGTCTCATTTGCAAGAGTACTCTAATTCCTGTGGAAGAAAATGTGAAGAGAAATTTTAGTGGTGTATTTGTCAGGGCTCTGAACTTCCTGCCTTAAGGACCTTGCAAAATAATGGAGAATTCTGGAACTCTATAGGCAGAAGTTTTGAAAATTTGCGAGACAATTCTTATAAAAAATAATCCATAGAACTTCGGTTTGACACAATGTCAGAATGGGTTAAGCAATGGCAATACCATTGCACATTTTCTGGATTTGACCAACTTTTCCCAACAGAGGGAGCTGTAAACCTGAAAGAGGAAGATCATTTTGCGGTTACAAAACTTGAGAGCTCTTAGAAATCAGAACATCTCTGATTGACTCACCAGGGTTCTTCTGCCCAGCCTACAAATCTTGTTTCAATGGCTAAAGTTTGGAGGCATATTCAGAAGAGTTACATATTTTATAAAATGTCAAGCCACAGTGGCTAAAGTAGGGGCACTGAGTTCCTGTAGGAAAGAAAGACTGAAAGGTTAAAAACAGGGACAGATAATTCTGAGTCAGGATCCCAATAAAGGTTTTTTGTTGTTGTTGTTTGGTTTTGTTTAAGTCATTTAAGGGGTAAATGACCATGCCAAAAGCTCACATCTCTTTCAGTAATTCATACATATGATCTAGGAAATCAGTTTATACAGTTCATATTATTAATAAATCTGTGAAAAACAGCTGCTTTGAAGACAGCAGGAGAATGCTAGCATAGTTTGCTTAGCCATGTCTTTCATATACTCCTAGTTAAAAATCAAGAAATAACATCCAAATTAAAATAATTCCCTCATTCAATCATGTCATGAGCACCTTTAATGCATCTGCACCATACTGTATCTCAAATACACACATAGTATTGATATTTTCAATTCCTATTGTACAAAGAAAACCACATTTTCATATTTTTAAAAAACTCTCATTGTAGAATTTTCCAAAGTTTTTTTCTGTAGCTATGACCCATTGACAAATGCTATATAACATTTCCCCAAAATTCTTTTTATTTATAATTTAAAAAATAGACAATGCAAAAAAAATTTTTACAGAGAATTTTCAGGTGCTTAAAGCACTCTGTCTCAAACCCAGAATCATAATCACAGAATATTAATGAAGCTGAATAAAATTACCAAGAAGGAAATTTTCAGCTTTCTTAATTTATGTTTCATCCGTCTTTATTGACAATGAGCAAAAAATTCTCTAAAGCAGATAATTAAACCTCCATGTATTAAGATGGGCTGTCTTATTACTTGTGTGGCTAGTAACAATTGGTTGTTTTGTTGATTTATACAATTTTGTTCTTTCTCTCATATTCACCTCATAATAAAATTATACCACTAAAATATATTTCTAGGTTCTATTATAGAGCACTTGCCTAGCGTGCATCACACCCTAAGTTTGATTCCAAGAATAGATAAAGAAAACAAAAAAGTCCTTCAACATAAACAGATAATAGTACAGCAGAAGTAAATAGAGTACCCTTTTTTAGACATTTTTAAAAAATTCCTCACTAAGAAAAAAAGGCTAAGGGATTAAGAACAATCTCTCCTTTCTATTACAAAAATCCCATTATAATAGCCCACCTTGAATAAAATCTCCTCACTGCCTCTTAAAAAGAAAACAGGCTAACTTTTTGTGACATCAAATGATGGGAAAATTCTACAGACAATCCCCAGCCTGTACAACAAATCTGTGTTAATATCTTTAGGTATTTAGGTGAATGGAAATCCATGAACTCATGATTGGCTTGGCATGTTAATCTCCTGTCACACTAAGCCATTTAAAGACACCTAACTCAAGAATAACAAAAAGCACTCAGCTCTACTCTTCTCATCTCCTAACTTCTGGAGACATGACAGAGGATGTAAAACAAGAGTGATGTAAGAGTTTACCATAGGCTCTTCTTGTCACTTATTTTGAAAGTCAGAGCAATTTGTAATTTTCTCTTCCTGACAAATCTATCCAAATGGGACTGATCTGAAATGTGTCAAAGTTTCACAGTGGTGTCATTAGCAGAAAAGAGCATATTGATGTAAATGTGTTTGTCTAATCTTATATCCTACATGCAAGGCTATACTTTGAGACATGATAACCAAACAAATATAATTCCCTCAAAAATTGGAATCAAGCACTTCTGAATAAAAACCCTTCTAACAGAAATATGTTGTCCACAGAGGGGTTGTGCTGACATGAAACATTGGAATCTATGTTTTGATCTTTATCTCAGATTATATTCTAGGCAGCATAAACGAGCAAAGTATGTAGAGGAAAATGAAGGCCTGAAGAAATAATGTCATGAAAAACATCTACCTTTTTGATTCTATTGCATTCTAGTGGACAAAACAAATTGTAAGAGCAGGGGAGAAAAAGAAAAGCGGAATACTACATGGCTCTTTGGAAGATCTGGAAGATTTGACCCCCAGCTGCTAGTGCCTTCTCTCTTCTACATTACTGAGTACTGGAATGGCGCACTACTCAGTTTTGGCATTTTTTGTTCTTACATATACTCTTTCTCTGGAGTCAAGGAAAAAGAAAGCTATGGGTTCCTTAAATTTTTCAAATCTCTGTACATATCCCTGCCTTACCCTCTAGTAAACTCCCTGATCTACCTTCAGGGACTTTCAAATTTAAATGTCCTTTCTGCCCACTTAATAAATCCTTTTGGATATCTCCATATACATATCAAGTTACTTCTTTAAGTAGTTCATATCAAAATCAATGACACTCAAATCTACCCAGTTTTCTTTAAATTAATTAATTAAAATTTTGATTGAAAATTGATTCTTCTCTCATACAGTACATCCCGACCATGGAGTCGCCTCCACCCCTCCTAGCCCTCCCACCTCCCATTTACCCTAGATTCACTCCCACTCAGAAAACTCAAGTCCAAGTGGATCAAACACTTTAACATAAACCCAGTCACACTGAACCTGGTAGAAGAGGAAGTAGGAAATAGCCTTGAATGCATTGGCACATGAGATAACTTTCTGAATAGAACATTAGCAGCACAGACACTGAGATCAGCAATTAGTTAATGAGACCTCATGAAACTGAAAAGCATTTGTAAGGCAAAGGACCTGCCAATAGAACAAAACAGTAGCCTACAGAATGAGAAAAGATCTTCACCAACCCCACATCTGACAGAAGACTGATCTCCAAAATGTATAAAGAACTCAAGAACAAGCCATCAAAAAAAAACCCACCAAATAACCCAATTTAAAAATTGGGTACAGATCTAAACAGAGAACTATCAATAGAAGAACCTAAAATGGCAGAGCAACACTTAGAGAAATTTTCAACATCATTAGCCATGAGAAATGCAAATCAAAATAACTCTGAGATTCAATCTTACATCAGTCAGAATGGATAAGATCATATACACAAATGGCAGCTTATGCTGCAGAGGATGTGGAACAAGGGTAACACTAGTCCATTGCTGGGGGGAATGCAAACTTGTACAGCCACTTTGGAAATAAATATGGCAGTTTCTCAGGAGACTGAAAATCAATCTTCCTCAAGCCCCATTTATATCCCTCTTGGGCATATACCCAAAGGATGCTCAATCATGCCAAAAGGACACTTAATCAACTATGTGGTTAGCAGCTTTATTTGCATTAGACAATGTGGAAACAACATAGATGCCTTTCACCTGAAGAATGGATAAAGAAAATGTGGTACATTTACACAATGGAGTATTACTCAGATGTTAAAAACAATGACATCAGGAAATTTAAAGGCAAAAGGATGGAACTAGAAAAAAATATCATCCTGAGTGAGGTAACCCAGACCCAGAAAGACAAACATGGAATATACTCAATTCATAAATGGATATTAGCTGTAAAGGATAACCATGCTACAGTCCACAGCCCCAGAGAAGCTAGGTAACAAGGAGGGCCCAAAGGGGGGTGCATAGATTTTCCTGGGAATGGAGAAATAAAAGAGTTCTCCTTAGTAGACTATGAGCAGGTGGAGATAGGGGTATGAGGGATCAGGTTGGGGCATGGATAGAGGGGGAAAGTACTGAAAGAGATGTCTTGATATGGGAGGCATTTTGGGGTCAGGTAGAAACTTGATCTAAGGGATACCCCCATGAATCTACAAGGATGACCCCAGCTAAGACTCCTTGCAATAGTGGATAGGTAGCCTGATCTGGCCATCTCCTGTAATCATAGTGGTGACTATACTAATTGTCATCAAAGAGTCTTCAACCAGTAACTGATGGAAACAGATGCAGAGACCCACAGCCAAGCACTGGGTAGAGCTTAGGGATTCCTGTTGGAGCAAGGGAAGAAGGATTGCATGAGCCAAGGGGATCAAGGTCATCACAAGGGATCCCACAGAAACAACTAACCTGGACTCATAGGAGCGCAGAGTCTGTATTGACAGCTAGGGAGCCTCCATGGGACTGACTTAGGCCCTCTACATATGTGCGACAGTTGTGTAGCTTGGTCTACTTATGGGACTCCTAGCAGTGGGAGCAGGGCTTGTCACGAACGCTTTGGCTGGCTTTGCAAACCTATTCCTCATACTGGGTATCCTTGCCCAGCCTTAACACAAGGGAGCGAGTCTAGACCTACCTCAACTTGATATGCCATGCTTTGTTGACTCCCATGGGAGTCCTGCCTTTTTCTGAATAGAAACAGAGGAGGAGTGGCTGGGGGTAGAGGGCAGATGGAGAGGGGATGGAAGGAGAGGAGGGAAAGGAAACTGCTGTTGGGCTGTAAAATAAGTGAATAAATTTAATACAAAAAGCCACCATGCTTCATGGGAAAACTTTTTTGTCATTTCTAGCATTGATTTGGACTATATTACCCCTACCCTCTTCACACCAAGCATCAGCAACCACTTCTGTGGCCAAGCACTTCTCATAGAAATTAGGAAGTTTGTGTTCATCATCAACTTCAATGAGTCTCTGACAGTTTGTAGCTGAGGAGATAGTCAGCTTCATCTTGGCACAGCCAACTTCCTAAGGGGTACCATGAAAAATAGCTCTGATAATTAGTGTAGGCACCAAGAACTATAAATTTCCCTTGTAAGATTGCTTTCACTGGCTTCCAGAGCTTTGTTTTGTTGTGTTTTCATTTTCATTTATTTTCAGGAATTTTTTTCTGTCTTGATTTCTTCTTTGACCCAGTCATCATTCAGTAATGAGTTGTTTAATCTCCGTGAGTTTGAGTATCTACTAGAGGCTTGTTTTCTTTCAGTTTTATGTTTTATTTCCTTGTATTCAGATGGGATCCCAGAGACATTTCAATCTTTTTGAATTTGTAAAGATTTGCTTTTTGTCCTAGGATGTGTTCTATTTTAGAGAAACATCTATTTGCTGCCAAGTAGAACATGTATCCTTTGCTGTTTGGGTAGAATACTCTGTAGATATCTGTTAAGTACATTTGGTGTATGATGTCTGTTTATTTTTTGTCATGATGTCCTATCTGCTGAAGAAAGTGAAACATTGAAATAATCCACTATAAATAACTGATAATAATCTGTTTCTTTCAATCCAGTAGTATAATTTTATAAAATTGGGTGCACCAGAATTTGGTACATATATGTTTAGTCTGTTAATGTCTTCTTAATTAATAATTCCTTTGTTCAGGATGATGCCTGTCTTTATCTCTCCCAAACAGTTTCAGTTTGAAGCCTATTTCTGTCAAATATTAGGATGGTGACACTTGCCTGCTTCCTTCCTGGTCCCATTCCATTAGAGTACTCTTGCCCATTCTTTTACTCTAAGATGGTACCTATCTTAAAGCTAAGATGTATTTCTTGCAGATAAAAGATATATCGGAGTTTGTTTCTTGATCCATTCAATCAGCCTCCATCTTTTGATTGCAGAATTGAGGATACTGATATTTAAATTTATCCTCATCCAGAATGAATCTCAGCTGAACTGCTGCTAAAAGCCTAAAAGCTTAACAGGGCTCTAGTTCCTTATATACCTTTCTGCCTCCTGCCATCACTTCCTGGGATTAAAGGCCTGTGTCACCATGCCTGGCTGTTTGCAGTGTGGCTTTGAACTTACTGAAATCCAGATGGATCTCTGCCTCTGGAATGATAGGATTAAAGGCATGTGCTACCACTGCCTAACCTCTATGTTTAATATTGTGGCTGTTCTGTTCTGTGACCCCCAGATAAGTTTATTAGGGTGCACAATGTATTGGGGAACACAATATCATCACACTAGAGCCTTGTTAAGCTTTTAGGTTTTTAGCAGCAGTTCAGCTGAGATCCATTTGGATGAGGACACAGAAGCTTCCAGTTTGAGGAAAAAAGATCAGCTGAGGAGTTGGCGAGGTGAGGTTAGCTGTGGCTTGTTCTGTTTCTCTGATCTTTCAGCATTCACCCCAATCAATACCTGGCTCCTGGGTTTGTTTTTTATTAATAAGACCCTTTAAGATTCATGTTTTATAATTCTCATTGGCAAAATTTCTGGAGGACTGGTAAGATTTTAGATAGAAGATTTTTGCCTTGAACTTTCATATTGTTGGCATATTTGTGATGAGATCTTGGTATGTGGACTTCTTTTGTTAGTTCTAAGTCTGATATGGACAGAATAGATTGGGGCAGATGAGAGGGCATGCAGGTGTTTTGAGTCTAAAGGTTGGAAATGGCTTGGGTAGAATGAAATCAGGTGGACTGAGAGGATAGGACTGGTATACTGGATGTTCCTCCTCATGTAAGTCTTGAGTATGGGAGTACACCTTACTGGGTGAAATGATTATAGTGGCATGGATGGGTCTTTCGTTAGTGAGTAAGTAGGCTGGTTCAGGTAAAAGCCTAGAAATTAGTTACTGTGTAGACAGGGGTATCCAGAATAGACTAGGGCACTGTATGTGGGACCTGGGCTTAGAACTGGAAGGCTGGGAAGAGTGCATAGATGGGATAGGTCAGGAAGACTTGCTGAGCTATCCTGGAGAAGAATGTGGGAGATCTAGCTGAGTGAATAAATTGAATCCAAATTAATCATTTTTCAACTGAGAATGTCATCTATTCATTCTTCTGCTTAAAATATTTTAAGATTTACCATTTCCTATATAGTAAAAACTAAATTTCCATTTTGATTGTTTCTTTCTTTTGATTATTTGAGACAGTGTCTCTGGCTATGCTACTGACTTATGTTGGGAATCACTAGGTCTCTCAAATTGGCCAGAAACCCATGATCAGTTTTGTGGTCTTTCCCTTCTCTATGGCTCTACGGCCCACCATCAACTATACTGAACTATTTTTCTCTATTCACTGAACTCACAACAGGCTCTTTTGTCTCTTGATTATTCTTTTTGTTTTAAAACATGGTGATTTCTATAACTTGTCTTCACTCTCCTCCTAATTTCTTTTTTTGCTTGTGTTTTTTTGGGTTTTTTTTGAGTGACAAATATGTTTATTAGTTTCCTAATAACACTTGGATTCATGATTCACATGATAGATCAATAAATGCTTACAATAATAATGATAATAAACAACAACACATTATTGGGATGATTAAAAAGACTGAGCAAAATATCAATAAACAATATCAAACAGTCTTGTCATGCTTTCAACATGGACTCAGCAAAAGTGGCTGTAAGCACTGGTGTGGTCCAGATTCTTCATTTCTAACCATTCCTCATGTCTGTTTTTAGAATAATATTTCCAATGAAATCGTCTCTCTTAAGAGTGATGAGTTATTTCAGTCCTTGTGTTGTGGTATGGTATTTGAATCCCCCATTCAAACATTTTCATCTACACACCTACTCCCAGCAAAATGACTTAACACTAAAGAAAATAAAAATAAGACACACAGTAGTAATTATAATCTTTAATAATTTTTCTTCTAAATGTTTTATATATATATATATATGTATATATACAATTTACCCCTCAGAAAAACCATACAAATAGATACAAATAGAGAAACTAAACCCTGATAATATTAAATTATATATCTCACTTGTTGAAACTGAAAAACAGAAGAAAAGATGTTGTTGGAGTTCAGGTAGTATGGATACACAGCCTTGACATTTATGTACTCCTAAATTCTTTAACTGGAGATTTTTTTTTGGTTTTTTGAGACAGGGTTTCTCTGTGTAGCTTTGTGCCTGTCCTGGAACTCACTCTGTAGTCCAGGCTGGCCTTGAACTCACAGAGATCCACCTGGCTCTGCCTCCCAAGTGCTGGGATTAAAGGCGTGTGCCACCACCGCCCGGCAAGTGGAGATATTTTAATTGCCTTCACCTGAATGAGGAATCTTTAGCAAGTTCCAAGCTAGAAATAACAAGATATCAAGAACATGGAGCACCGATTGGTATGTAAAGATGAGTCATTTTAACAACATGCTAGTTTTTCTGAGTTCCCTGGAAATGGCTGTTGAATGAAATGGCATGATTTGGTTTGGTCCTCAGCACAGAGCCAGTGGTATTGAAAGAACAAGGTGACATTGGTTTTATATTCCACGTTTACCACAGGCAATTGAATTACTTCAAAATAGGAAGCATTCATGAGAGAAGTGCTTCCTTTGTCCATCAAAGCAGTCTGACTGAACATCAAGTTCTGTTTTATAGTCAAAGGCTGACTCAAAGATACAGTTGATAAAGGAAAAAGTGTAACATGTGGAAAGAAATTAAAAACGCACAGGGCATTATTGACTTTAATTCTTGAATATTTCTGTTCTAAATAGGAACTGAGAGTATAGCTAGAATTTAGTGTAATTTGTGGTAAGACCATCTTTGAGATCCCTGGGGTACTGTGTTATATTGAGAATAATATAATAGACTTGAAATGAGTTTGAACTTTCCATTTTGCACCATTAGTCTCTCAATGATGTGCAACTATTTGCCCTACAGAATAATAAACCTAGAGAATTGAACCTAGTTAAGAACTCTAAATGTTAGATCTTCCACTTTCTTTATTTGAGCAGACTTTATGCATTTATAGACAGAAACTAGTGTGGATTTAGACCTCAGGAGCTATGGAACAGATCACATTTCTTTGCTGCCCAAAACTACTTAATGCAGCATCATATGTTCTGTGTATAATTTCACTTCTCCATGAATCTAATCGTAGTTATGGTGAGAACATAATACAAAAAAAAGAGTTCTTAAATTAGGAAACCTCATTCTTTTTTTTTTTTTTTTTGTTTTTCGAAACAGGGTTTCTCTGTGTAGCTTTGCGCCTTTCCTGGAACTCACTTGATAGCCCAGGCTGGCCTCGAACTCACAGAGATCCGCCTGGCTCTGCCTCCCGAGTGCTGGGATTAAAGGCGTGCGCCACCACCACCCGGCAACCTCATTCTTAAAAGTGGTAATAATGTGTACACACAACAGTTTCAGAACAGTTTATAGAGCAAAAGGAAGAAATAACTTGCCTTTTCCCATGAGTAGATGACACACATGGATATTTCTCATTAATATAAGTAGATCTGGTTAAGAGGATGGGGCCAAAGCTGATTGATTTAGTTTCATAGTAAAGGACACCAAGCTTGTATTTTGTGCTTTGTTTTTCGTTAGCATTTGGAGAAAGTCAAGGTGACTTAAAATTTGTCTTTGTGGCTATTGAGGATTGATGACCTATGACATGGTCTGAGCTATGGTCTCCATTTATAGTTTGCATTAGTAAATTTACTTTGCTTTTCCATCCATTGCTTTGGGACCTACCATTTTTGTTTCATCTATAATACCAAATGTGTATAAGTCAAACACGACAGAATACACAGGTGCAATTTGAGGGGTTATTCTACAAAAAAAAAATGTTATCATGCACTTGCACGTCCTTGTTATTAAAAATGCAAGATCCTTTGGAGAATAAAATAACCGAGGAAATTTTTGCAGCTTTGATATCAAAATCTCTGTCACTAACAAAGAAAGAAAAGTGAGAGTTCCCACAGGTTTACCATAAAAGAATAAGACTCAGAGGCAGAGAGGAACTTCTCTGGTGATTTTTCAAATCAATTTATGGCTTAATATTTTAATATGTACCAAGAGGCTCATTGAATACAATTATGAATACATAGAGTTGACTGCATAGCAATTTTCCTAGAAAAGAAATAATGCTGAGCAAAGGGGAGTGCCAGTGAACGCAAAAAAA
>CABHPQ010063416.1:0-11182 GCA_902168405.1 Peromyscus aztecus
AGTCATCCCCAAATCATCATCATCATATCTATTTAGACTCAGTGTTGGAGCTAAGCTAGAAGTGACTTTAAATAGTTTCTACCCATTATAATCATGCTGTTACTTCTCTAAATTGTATAATTTGGCAAAATACTGAACTTTATTTATTTTTCAAAGAAATGGTAGTGGACCTTATTCACACACTTAAATCTCTCATCAGCTTAAACTCTTCATGGATAGAAATTATGTCTATTTATTTCTCGTTTTACTCAGGGTTCTTATTATAATATTGGAATCCTGTTAAGCATATGAAGAATATTTTTAATGAATTTATTCTTTTTATGGTTGTAGTTACTTCTAATTTGTGTTGATGCTGAATGGTGATTCTTTGAGGAGATGAGGAAAATATCTTACTTACTTTTTATTTTCCTGGCCTCCTATTCTGAGTGAGATGATTATCTTATTTTCTTATCCAGGAAAATAAAATTCTACAGGTAGTTTACTGGTGTGTTTGTTATTTACCATTTCCATAGAAAAGCTAAGGAACAATGAGGCTTCTCAAATTGTTCCTGACCTGAAAATGTATTTATATTTGTGAACATTCGTGAAGTACAAAATGCTGTTAGTCCTTTGGAGTGTTACAAAAAGTAATAAAAAATATGCTCTTAATTCTTCTGTAATTTGTCAGCTGTGATTGAGTACAAAATGTTAATAATGGCACATTTATTTTTGTTATAGTATTTACATATATTCATTTATTTGTACACAGAAGAAATGTAAAAATGTGTAAATACTTATAAATGAAGCAATATTTGCAGTGATTCAAAAATTTTAAAAGATAAAAACACTCTTGATTTTTTTAAATGATGCTAATAAAATAATAAATCAAATAAGAAATAGATTAGAGGAATTTATACACATGTGTGTACAAATCATACATGTGATGGAGAGCTTTTGTTCAGAGGATGTAAAGGACTCTCCAAAACAAATAGTGATAAAACAACTCATTAAATATCAGGTACAATAATCCAAAAGGCACTTTCTTAAGATAATAGCTAAAATAAACACATATAAATGATTAATATAGTGTTCAATAAGATAACCCATGTGTCAATTAGAAGGGGTAGAATTAAAAAGACTCACCTGGTCAATTATTGGTAAGGATTTGAAGTGACTGGGATTTCCCACACTTAATGGCTACAACCATTTCAGCATAGCTTGATTGCTGTGGGATGTCATTCTGTATTCTGTGAGTATGTGTTACTCTGGTTGATAAAGCTGTTTGGACAATAGTGGGGCAGAATAAGGTTAGGTGGGACATTCCAACTAGAGAGAGAGGAAGGAGAAAGGCAGAGCTGAGGAGATGCTGCTAGAAGCTGTCAGAAGAAGCAAGATGCAAAGTACTGGTAAGCCACAAGCCACACGGCAAAGTATAGATTTATAGAAATGGGTTAATTTAAGATGTAAGAGCTAGCTAGTGAGAAGCCTGAGCCATTAGGGCATATAGTTTAAAAATAATATAAGCCTGTGTGTGTTTATTTGGGTCTGAGTGGCTACAGGATCAGGTGGGACACAGAAAAACTCCCAGCTACATTTGATAGTGTCTTTGATAGTATTTTCAACATATACTGAATTATTATCTGTCATTCAACTTCTGATATGTTCCCAAGAAAAGGTAGAAGCATATATGTTCGTAGAAATTGTGAAAGAAAGGTAAAAATGCCACATGAGAAAAAATATTTGCATGGATTAGATAATATTTTAACCAAGCATGAGCTTTAAAAGAGGAAAAAATCTGATGAAAATAGTTCAACTAAACAAGAACTTAAGGGCTGGGGGAATTTATGATAAGGATCATAAAGCATATTGAAATGAGCTCAAAATTAAAATGAGAGAGAAAAAAAGAAAATATTATAACTACATTGGAAACATCCCAAAAGGGAAAGGTCATTGCTGAAATGTTCTATAACTATGAAGATTGACTTAGAGGAAGTAAGCAAAATTTAACAGAAATCCATAAAAATTCAAAGATTGAACCAAGAAATGTTGATGAGTGAAAGGAATCCCTGAAGCTTTACAATCGGTGAAACATAAATGGATGGTACTTAAACATATAATTTAAAGTTTTACAAAAAAGTCATATGATACCTCCAAATGATGTAGAATGATTAAAACTGAGATTGCATTCTAAAAAGTTACTGTAATTCAGAGATTAAAAATACTATCTGTAACAACATGAAGGGTAAAATCCTTATGAGGAGAAAGGAAATAAGTCTGTCTGAGACCTTTTGATATGAAGGCCTTGGCAGAAAACACAGCAACTCCCAAAGTCCTAATGAAAAAAGGCATGCAGAAAGGGTGATTGCTGGCCTCCATGTTACCCCAGTTATGCAGGCATTGGGCATCTCTGTAGAGAGGAGAATAAAAACATACTTCTAATGGGTCTAAGATGCAACTTCAAGGAGATTTAAAAGAATGGATTTCAACTGAGGAAGACAGGGATGGGAATGCCTGAAAACTAGTCTGCTTAGTACAGGGTGCTGTGGTGGTATTGTGTTCCCCAAAATATTATGCACGCTAATAAACTTATCTGGGGTCAAAGAACAGAGCAGCCACTAGATGCAGAGGCTAGAAAATGGTGGCACTCACACCTTTAATCCTAGCATTCCAGAGGCAGAAATCCCTCTGGATCTCTGTGAGTTCAAGGCCACATTGGAAACAGCCAAGCACGGTGACACATGACTTTAATCCCAGGAAGTAAGGGCAGAAAGCAGAAAGGTATATAAGGTGTGAAGGCTAGGAACTAGAAGCATTTGGCTGGTTAAGCTTTCAGGCTTTCAGGCAGCAGTTCAGCTGAGATTCATTCTAGATGAGGACTCAGAGGCATCCAGTCTGAGGAAACAGGACCAGCTGAGGATGGCAAGGTGAAGTAGCTGTGGCTTGTTCTACTTCTCTGATCTTCCAGTATTCACCCCAATAACTGGCCTCAGGTTTGATTTTTATTAATAAGACCTTCTAAGATTCCTGCTACAGGGTGCCCAAAATAAAATTCAGCATTATTATCATATGATAAGATGTAAATAATCTATAGTTTCAGAAAAGCATAAATAATCAAGTTGAGATGAGAAAGAGACAAGTGAGAGATTTAAAAAGTCATTTTATAAGGTTGGATAATCAAATAAGAGTTATAAGCACATTTAAAGGCTTAAAGATGCTCACTATGAAACTCTTGTAAGCCACTAACATCAGGTAGTGTAGGAGGCAGAACATTGGAAAGTAAATGGAAATAAAAATTTCATAGGGTGTAGGTCATTGTAACAGCAAAAAACTGGAAAATAGACACAGTAGTAAAATATGATTGTCAATGTTAAGGCAATGTTTGTAACAGTTTTTTGTAACATCCCTTTAAATGTCAAAGGTTAGAAATAGGGTCTTCTGGTTGGGCCTAGCTGGTAGCTGGGCTTGTTGAAGGACATTAGCTGCGGAATTTGTGATTTGGGTGAAGATAGAAGTCATGACTGATTCAGAAAGTGATGGCCAATTCCAGTTTACAGGATCAGGCCCTCTAAATGGGTGAGACAGCTGATTGGCTTGATCTGTTTGGGAAGCATCTAGGCAGTTGGACCGGGTCCTGTGCTCAGTGCATGAATTGGCTGTTTGAAACCTGGGGCTTAGCAGAGATGCTTGGCTCAGCCTGGGAGGAGGGGACTAGACCTGCCTGGACTGAGTCCACCAGGTTGATCTCAATCCTGGGGGAGGGCTGGGGGGAGGGGGGCGCGGGGGGAGGAGGGGGAGAGAACAGAGGAATCCATGGCTGATATGTAAAGTTGAATTATATTGTAAAATAAAATAAAATAAATTCAAAAAAAAGTATTTCAACTCTTACACTCTCACAGGTAGAATGAATGTAAGTATTAATTACATCTTTAAGCATTTATATCTCAGAGTAATAGAGATGTGACAACTTTCATTTACATCTTTCTTTTTTTCCCAGTGTGTACTGGCCACATGTGGAGGCATTGCTTTGCTGGTCTTACACTTCAAGTTAAGGCCTAGAAAAACCCCAGCTGTGAAAGCAACATAAATGGATTTTGAAATGTCTGACCTCATCTGTTAAGTCCCCTGCCTGAAGAAGCTGATGTCAACTCATCATGTAATACTCAATTTTTACAATAAATTATGAACCTGGAAAAAAAAGAAATATTGTCAATATGCAGAACTTTGCATTGTATGATAATAAAATGAAGTCCTTGGAATGGAGGCTGCTCTCTATGTACTTGCACAAAATAATTTCTAAGAAGAGCAATAAGTAATTAGGCAAAGAATGTACACAGAGTGCTTCCTTCAGGTTGGATGATAAAACCTACAGCTTCCTGGAAGAACAATGAACAAAAATTTTAATCCAACTCAGGTGTTGGTGAGGCAAAAAATTGTGACCAAGGGTCAAGAGCATGATAGAAATTACATGTACAATATTTAGAATTCTGTACCATCAGCATAAGTATTCTTAAAAGATCACTACTTTTAAATTCATTTTCAGTTGGATAACAGTCATGTAACATTGAGGTGACAATTTTAAGGAGCAAAATTCAGTGTACCTATACTGTTGTGTAACCATGACTTACTGTTACTGGGTTCTAGAATTTTTTTATCCCACCCGAATGACACCTTGTAACCATATAGCAGTCACTCTTTGTTACTAGTTAGTTCTTAAGGATAAGAAAACTTTTTCTGTGGTGATATTTTGTGTATGCTCTAACACATAAATCTTGCTTGAAGATTAGAGGGCAAAGACAGCCACTAGTTAGCATAGAGGCCAGGCAGTGGTGGCACACACCTTTAATCCCAGAACTTGGAATCTTATGCCTATGCTCCCATTACTTGGGAGGCATACAAGCCTTTAATCACAGCACTAGGGAGGTTGAGACAGGAAGTGATATGACTGGGCAGTGTAAGGAATATAAGATGGGAGGAGACAGGACCTCACTCTCTTTCATGCCGAGAATTTCATAGAGGTAAGAAATAGTGGCTGGTTGCTCTGTTTCTCTGATCTTTCAGCTTTCACCCTGATATCTGACTCTGGGTTTTTATTAATTAATACCAATTAGAATTCATGCTACAGTTTTCTGTATCAAAGCTTCTTTGATGAGGGGTGCTATATACATTTGTCTGTGGGTATAAGGATGAGATTTAAAATGTAGTGAAGAATTATGCTGGTCTAGAAAAGTGGCAGTTGTAGATCATTTTTAAGGTTCATAACTTCACTAGCCCCAGAAGGTGGCTAGGTTTCCAGTATCAGGCATGATCTCCCTCCTGATGAGCACACCAGAAGGTGAAGACAATCACAGAAAATCACAACGGTACACAATGCAGAGACCATGCATAGCACCTGCACAGGTCTATGCCGATTGGTGTTCCAAGGCTGAGAGGAGAAATGGACACAAGCCACACCACTTGCAGCAAAGATAGCCACATGGGGAAAGATAGCCATATGGGGATTCCTCCCAGAGACAGTGAACCTTCAGACAGCTTAGCTTCAGTTGTGTGTCTTGTCACTCATAGCAGGACTATTGACAATACCCTTCCCAAATTTGTCCTTGCTCTTGTGATTCTGTCAGCTCTGTCAAGAGTTGGGGGAACTCTTTCCAAAGGGGAGAGGTAAGCATCAGCTCCTTATTGTAGGGCCCCAACAAAAGTCCAAAGTATGATTCCACCAAAGTCCAACTTAAGAACCAATAATATTATTGAGCTAACAGATACAGAGCATGGACACAGGGTTACTTACAATGATATATGTGATCCCAAAGCAGCCACACCATTGTAAATTCCACCCCAGTGTAGGTGATGCCTACATAAATGCACAGCAGCATAAATGGAGTCTGTCCTTCAGTTAACTTTCTACAGTCATCAGTATGCATTATGTGCATGTACAAAAATGTGTAAAAGGAAATTTAATTTAAAAAATGTTTTTTCATGTCTCACTCTCAGGATTAGTCTTGTGTGTGTGTGTGTGTGTGTGTGTGTGTGTGTTCATGTATCTGTGTTTATGTGTGCATGCATTTGTGCTTTTTATACACACTTACCTACCTACATGAACACACACACACACACACACACACTATCTAGCTATCATTTATTTTAATATGCCAGCAACTATGAAGCCCCTAGTTTTCCATTTTCTGTTTCCACTTCTAGCATATCCTGAGACTGGCTCCCGCTGTGCAGTTTCAATGTTGCTAAGCTAAGACCGGATTCCTTCACTTACTAACTATGTGGCTTTGGGCAATTACATTTCTGGCCTTATGACTTCCCAATTGTTCCTCACTTTCTATACCTTAATAAAATGTACATAATCAGTATCTTGATTATAGTGATTAATTATAATACTTACATAAAGTGCTAGAGAATTACAGCCAAGTACATTATTATTACTGTAAGTACACTTGAAAATACAATCAAATCTTCCCTCTAGAAATCTCTTCAAAAAGAAAAGCTTCAAATTCTATGGGAATCAAGATAAAGCATTAACATAAGTGATCAAGCATCAAAATTTCTTCTTATCTTATTGGAACAAAGACTTAAACTCTCAAAAAATAATGTAAAGATGAATCACACATAAAATTGGACCCAGCACACCAAATCCATTTGATTAGATTCAGGTGAGGAGGTATTACTTTCACTGTGGACATAAACTAAGAGAAGGATAAGGTCTTTCTTTAATTTTTAAAAACAATTATATCTGACTTTAATCCTGAAATTTAGAAAACTTTCCATTCAACAAGTTCTTGTAAGTGCACAAGACTCTGTAAAAGATGATTTATAAACATAGGGTCACTAGAGAAAACAATTTGAAATCCAGAGAAATAAACAAAACAAAACATCCTTAAATATACTAACATTTGCATTCCATTATTAGCTTGAAAGAAAGTCACTGCTATCAGGATACCACAGGAAATTCATTTAATTATCATACATGCCAGTTGCTTCATCTGTAAGTTACATAATATGAGATTCAGTTTCTTTGTCTGTGTCAGTCAAATGAAATACATTCGCTCTTGTAGGACTCAAAGTCAGTGCTCAATACTTGGTAGACATAAGTGGCAAGTGGTGAGATGCAGCAGATGCAATAGTGATGTGTCTTATTGTCTGTTTGAGTTTAACGAAATTATTTCACTCAGTTAACCTATGCATAGGTTTTCACATTTGTAAAATAGAGGCAAAAAGATTATGTATCTCATAAGGTGATTAACAATAATAAAATAGGTGGGGTGTGTAAGACAGCTAAGGCTCTCAAGTGCATGGTGACTATTTTTATCTTTACCACAGCAAAAACACATCTTCCCTTACCAATGAATACCAGCCAGGTACTACATTCTCTACAACAAAAATTTCATTATGTTATAAAAAGTTATAAATTAAAGTTACAGCTATTACCAAGAAGAAAATTTTCACTTTAAAAAGTCATGGTGACCCTATAAACTAGTTCCAGTATTATGTAAATTCATTGGCTCCCAATCCAAGATTCTGCCTTAGGAGCTGAATCTCTAACTCTTTCTGGTGTTCTACATAGAAACTGAAGCAATCATACAAAACCCTCAGAATGAAAAGACTATGTGGTAAGGATATCTTATGAATTTGCTGAAGTAGTCATTTTAGCAGATATTTTTTATTCAGATAAAAGTAACGTAAATAATTAATGCCTTACTGTAATTATATTTGATGACAAAATCAATGACTAGGCAAATCGTAATGTGTGATTTTTGTATAAACAAGTAAGTTATGTAAGCATTTAAGCTGACAGACTGTGATAATCACACTGCCAAATACTAAAGCACCCCATTTTCTCTGAGTCATCCCTGTCCCCTGGTTGCAGTTGAACAGGCTGCCATCAAAATGATGAAATTTATTTCTCCTCTCATTGTACCACAGCAGCCAGTTTTATATAAAATAGGGCAGTGGCCTCCACTCTCTAAGAAGTGCAAAATCCACCATGGTCCTACTTATGTGGAAGACACATTAACAGTAAGAGAACGACTCACATAGTAATGAAACCAGATGCCAGCCCTATTAAAGGCTTTTTGGGGAACCTAGGGTGCATTTAGGTGAATAATTCTGAATGGTTTGCTGATGGCCTCTATGCCAGAGGAACTGGCTATCAGAAGATGTGAGTCTGACCCCTTTGTCCAGTTTTCTGTGGCTTGCTTTTTCATGTCCTAAAATATAAAATGAGCATTAAAAAACAAAAATCCCAATGGTGATTTGAGATATGTGTGGCTTCTCTCAAAATATTTTTCATTTCACAGATCATTTGGCACTAGAAGATAATAGTCTAAGGCACAGGACAAGGACTCAGGATCAGTACAGATTTCCCCCTTCTGCTTGTCCCTGGTGTCACTGCAACTTCCGCCGTCTGGGTATTACTCTAATTGTACAATTATTAATGTATACTCAAGTCATTCACCCTGTGGGAAACATTTATTTCATATCAGTCCTGGAAGCTTTGATGCAGAAACACATCATGTCCTTGTCGGTGTCTGCATTTGATAGCTTCAGCTTCCATTGATGACAACTTAACTCTATGTTTTTCAGGTGTGACTTGATACAATTAGACATACCAACCAATGCCAGTCGACTAAGTTTCTGAGAACTCAACATCAGCATTCTAATTCTGAATCTTCATTTCACCACTGACTAGCTATATGACTTCATTCACTAGTGAGAACTTCTCACTCGGGATGGCAAGCCTGGTCTGGAAACATAGAGTAATATCAAGGATTTTCTCAGACAGTGATATATTTGGAAAGAAGGTTGTACAGTAGTATGGTTGGGGAGAGGGGCATGTGCAAAAATAATGAGAAGAGACTCATTATGATTCATAACAGGAAGTAAAAATACAGTTGGACTTGATAGTTCAAAGATTTGGTGGTGTCACACACTTATAATCCTACCACTTGGGAAATAGAGACATTAGGGTCAGAAGTTCAAGTTCATCCTCTGCTGTATACCAAGTTCTAGGCTACTCTGGGCTGAATGATAGCCTGTCTCAAAAAAATTAGAGAAAAGGAAGAACTAAGGGACTGAGAAGACAGGATATTTTACAAGCAATGGCTAGGTTTTTTTCTTACTTTTTAAAATATATTTTAATTGAAATGGCATTATATAACATCCCCATCTTTTTCTCCTCCAGCCACTACCAGCGACATTCCCTCAAACCACTCCCATGCACCCACTCTCAAGATAATGGCCTCTTTTCCTTTGATTATTTATGCTCCGTGTGTGCACAAATACAAAGAACACAAACTACTGAATCCATTTTTAGTATGTATATTTTTTCAAGGCTGACCACTCTGCATTGGTCAATCAGTAAGGGGCTCATCCCTGGGAAAGGCTAATTCTCCTTCTCCCAGTTGCCAATTGCTGCCTGTAGTTCTTTGTCTGGGGTCCAGTTCTCCCTTCCACATTAACATTTCCCTTGATATTGTTGTTGTTCTGGTCTTGTTTATGCAGCTGTTTCTAGAAGAGACTGCTTCACAGCAGACTTCATGGAGTTCTGGCTCTTCCTATTTTTCTACTCCATCTTTTTCAATGTCCCTCAGCCAAATCTCTCTCTCTCTCTCTCTCTCTCTCTCTCTCTCTCTCTCTCTCTCTCTGTCTCTCTCCCTCCCTCCCTCCTATTTTTCTATGCTATTTTATTGAGAATGGGTTTTTTCATACAATATATTCTGATTACAGTTTCCCTTCCCATTCAGTTTCACACCCTTTCTGTCTCTCATTAGAATATGAACAACCATGCCCCAGCCCACAGCTCTGGCAGCAGCCTCCTACCCCATCAGAGGCCAGACCAGAGCCCTGAACTCCAGAGAAGACTGCCCCTCACCCTGCATATACCTCACAGCATAACCCCAACTGCCCATCCTCTCCTTCTCACCATATACCAGCCCACAGCTCCAGTGGAAGCCTGCTACCCTGTCAGAGGCTAGGCGAGCTCCCTGAAAACCAGCTGAAGCCCCTTTTCCCACCATAGGCCAGGCCAGCTGTCTGACAACCAAGTAAACCAACTGCCCCCTCCACACCCTTGCTTGCCCAGCAGAACTTCAAATGCTCCTCCTCTCCTCTCACTATACCCTGGCCCACACCTCTGGCAGAAGCCTTCTACCACATCAAAGTCCAAGCCAGCTACCTGAAAACCAGGTAAGCCACCACCCCAACCTACTCCTGCCTGCCTGCACCTGCCCAGCATAACCGCAACCACCCTTTCTCACCTTGTTACCATATCCCAGTCCACAACTCTGGCTGCAGCCTCCTACACCAACAGAGGCCAAATCAGAATCCTGAACCCCAGAGACCAGGCCAGCTCCCTAAAAACTAGGCAGAAGCCTCCTATACCACCGTAAGCCAGACCAGCATCCTGAACCCCAGAGGACCACCGGCCAGACCAGAGACCACTCATACCACCAGAACTCCAGCCTCCAAGTGTGGTAGCAATCCCCTGCTGGACCAGAGGCTACCAGAAGTCCAGTCCCTAATTCAGGCAGTGACCCTCTACTCAATCACAGGTCTTCCAGGCAGAAGACCAGAGAGGAAACAGAAACCAAGAAAACAAAACAAAACAAAACAAAACAGAAAAAAAACAAAAAAATACCCATCCAACAAAGAAAAACCCCAAAATCAGAACCTAGATCTATAAGCACTCCAAATCCAGCTGCCTAAATATCAGTATAAGAACATAATCAATAGTCAGGGCAATATGTCACCACCAGTCTTAGCCATCCCTCTATAGAAAGGCCTGGATATTCTAACACAGCTGAAACACAAGAAAACTACCTTAAAACCAACTTTATGAAGATGATAGAGGTCCTTAAAGAGGAAATGAATAAATCCCTTAAAGAAATCAAGGAAATAAGACATGAAATTGAGGCCGAGGTGGTGCCCAGAGGGTCTTACCTGGTAAGTGTACAATGAAAAGAGAGACCTAGGCTAACCATCCTCTGTCTGCAAAGGAAAGTGGGAAAAGGGAAGGATGAGATAAGAGTGTTGCCTTGCTAGTTCTTATGGCTGGTGGGAGAAGGTTAAAAGATACACAACTCAGATCTATGTTAAATAGCCCATCCTGAGATTCAAACACATGGAACCTATGTAAAGCATTGAACAGCAAACAGGAAAACACAAGATAAAAGTGATAGTAAAAGAGTAGAGATCAGAG
>CABHPQ010063528.1:0-12397 GCA_902168405.1 Peromyscus aztecus
ACCAAGTAAGCAGTAATCTCGGTTTAAAGAAAACTGAAGACAAAATGAGAACAAAATTCTCTTATTTTCCAAGATTACAATCTCTCTGCCATGTCATCATCACTCATGCTCCATCTGCCCCCTGGGACAGCACTGGTCTTTCACCAAGTGACAAATGTCAGAAATTACATTGCTAATGTGTTGTCTATTTATCACACATCCTGGACCAACAGTAAAACTGGTGGCTTCTGCTTAATATTGCAAGACTCTGGCATGATAATTTGGGGCCCACATGATGTAGATATCTCATATAAAAACTAAAGAGACATACACTCTGAAAACCCTTTAAAGTCAACTATATTCAACAACAAAACAATCACTCACCTCCTCTTATTTTGATGGATGCTTCTAAGTTCATCATATATAATTTTGAACCCTACAATGACTTATGTGATAGTTTCACATAGTTCTTTGCATTAACATAGGATTTTAATCACCACTGCCTAGCATCCTCCTCTTACTTCATCATGACCCAGTTATTATCTAATCAAGGAAAGACAGCAAGGTGCATACATAAGTGATGGAAATTGAGTCCCAGTGGCATGCTGCCTTAAAATGTGCCACTCACATGACTCAGTGTGAGAAACATCTCCAGTTTTCTCTTTGTGTCTACACCTCCAACTGTCTAAAATCATAACATTGATGCTTGGCTAAATCTGTTTAATCATTAGGTGCATAACCTAGATAGCTCATTGAAAATTGTTCTTCTATGCATATATTTTACCTCTCTCTCTCTCTCTCTCTCTCTCTCTCTCTGTGTGTGTGTGTGTGTGTGTGTGTGTGTGTGTGTGTGAAAGATGCTAGCATTCCGTATTTCATTTTTCCTTTGTGTCAGGTATGAAAAGAACAAACAAACAAACAAACAAATATGTAAATACCATTGTGTCCCCCTTTCTTTTAGTTTTGAACCTAAATAAAAAGTTATTCATCATTTAAGATGGTCAAATTTTCAGTGACCTAGCTTACAAACTTTGTCCATTCCCACATCAATTATTTTATTCTCCTGAATAGAACACTCTAATTCCATGTCCCTTGTCATCTACTTATGATCACAAGTCACTTCTAAATCATGAGGGAGATATCCTTCTCATGATAAGATGCTGAAAAAGCTTTTGAGAAAATCCAAGACCCCTTCATGAGGAAAGCCCTAGCAGACTGGGAATAAAAGGGACATATCTCATCACAATAAAGGCAATTAGCAGTAGACACATAGCCAACATCAAATTAAATGGAGAAAAACTCAAAGCAATTCCACTAAAACCAGGAACAAGATGAAGTTATGAACTCTCTCCATATCGATTCAGTATTATATTTGAAGTTTTAGCTAAAGCAATAAGGCAATGGAAGGAGATCGAGGGTATACAAATTGAAATGGAAGAAATCAAAGAATCATTATTTGAAGATGACATGATAGGATATATAAGTTACCCTAAAAATTCTACCAGGGAACTCCCACAGCTGATAAGCACTTTCAGCAATGTTGCTGGATGCAAGATTAACTAAAGAAAGAAAGAAAGAAAGAAAGAAAGAAAGAAAGAAAGAAAGAAAGAAAGAAAGAAAGAAAGAAAGGAAGGAAGGAAGGAAGGAAGGAAGGAAGGAAGGAAGGAAGGAAGGAAAAAAGGAAGGAAGGAAGAAAGAGAGAAAGAAAAAGAGAAAGAAAAGAAAAACCAGTAGTCCTACTACACACAAATGACAAAGAGACTCAGAAAGAAATCAGAGAAACAACACCCTTCACAATAGCCACAAATAATATAAAATATCTTGGGGTAACTCTGAACAAGCAAGTGAAAGACTTGTATAACAAACCTTAAAGTCTTTGAAGAAAGAAATTGAAGAAGATGTCAGAAAATGGAAAGATCTCCCATGATCATGGATCAGTAAGACTAACATAGTAAAAATGGTCATCCTACCAAAAGCAATCTGTATATTCAATACAATCCCCATAAAAATTCCTACATAATTTTTTTACAGACCTTGAAAGGAAAATCCTCAACTTCATCAAAAATAAAACTGGGACAGATAAAGCTGTCCTGTACAATAAAAGAACATCCAAAGGTATCATCATCTCTGAGTACAAACTGTACTACAAAGCTATAGTAATAAGAACTATATGGCATTGCATAAAACGTGACAGGCTGATCAATGGAATCAAATCAAAGAGCCAGATGTAATCCATACACATATAGACATCTATTTTTTTTTATAAAGAAGCTAGAAATATATGATGGAAAAAAGAAAGCATCTTTAACAAAAAGCTGGTCTAACTGGATGTCTGCATGTAGAAAAATGCAAATTGATTCATATCTATTATCTTGCACAAAACTGAAGTCTAAATGATTCAGATACCTCAACATAAAACAAGACACACTGAAGCCAAAACAAGAGAAAGTGGGGAATAGCCTTGAACTCATTGGCACAGGGGACAACTTCCTGAACTGAACACCAATAGCACAGGCATTCAGAACATCAATCAATGTGGACCTCAAGAAACTGAGAAGCTCCTGTGAGATAAAGGACACTATCACAGGACAAAATGGCAACCTACAGAATGGGAAAAGATTTTCACCAACTCCACATCCAACAGCGGGCTAATGTCCCAAATATATAAAAAAAAATTCAAGAAACTATTTTCATCCAATTAAAAAGTTGGGTACAAATCTAAATACAGAATTTGCAACAGAGTAATCTCAAATGGCAGAGAAATACTTAAAGAAATGTTCAACATCCTTAGCTATCAAGGAAATGCAAGTCAAAGTGACTTTGAGATTCCTCTTACACTCTTCGGAATGGCTAAGATAAAAAAAAAACACACAAGCAACAACTCATGCTGGTGAGGATGTGGGACATGGCGAACACTCCTCCATCGCTTGTGAGAGTGCAAACTTGTACAATCGCTGTGGAAATCAATATGGCCGTTCCTTAAAAAATTGGAAATCAATATTCTTCAAGACCCAACTATACCATTCTTGGGCAAATACCCAAAGGACACCCCATCCGACCTACAAGGACACTTTCTCAGCCAAACTGAAAACAATGTAGATGTCCCTCAACTAAAGAATGAATAAATAAAATGTAGTACATATACTATGCAATGGAGTATTACTCAGTTGTTACAAAAAATGACATCAGGAAATTTGCAGGCAAATGGATGGAACTACTAATATCATCCTGATTGATGTAACCTACACTCAGAAAGACAAACATTGTATGTATTTAATTATAAGAGGACATTGGAGGCTGGAGAGATGGCTCAGAGATTAAGAGCACTGACTGTTCTTCCAGAGATCCTGAGTTCAATTCCCAGCAACCACATGTTGGCTCACAACCATCTGTAATGAGATCTGGTGCCCTTTTCTGGCACACAGGAATACATGCAAGCAGAACACTGTAAACATAATAAATAAATAAATCTTAAAAAAGAAAAACAAAAAAAGAGGACATTGGCTGTTCAGTAAAGAATAATCATGCTATATTTCACAGACACTGAGAGGCTAAGTAACAAGCAGGGCTCAATGGGGGCTGTGTGGATCTCCATGGAAAAGGGAAATATAATGGATTTTGTGGATGGACTGAGGGCATGTGGTGATGGGAACAGGAGGAATCATGCAGGGAGTGGGAGGGATGGAGGGAGAGAGTAATAGGATAGACTACTAGAATTTGGGGGTATTTAGCAGGCAATGTGCAAACCCAGTGCAGTGGGAATTCCCTGGATCTACAAAAGTGACCCCAGTAAAGACTCCTAGTAATAGGGGATATGGAGCCAGAACAAGACACCTTTTATAACCAGGCAAAACTTTCAGCAGTGGGCCTGGGACACCAAACCAGTCACAAAACCTTTGACCTGTAATATGTCTTGCCTGCAAGATGTGCTCCGGTAATGGTGGAGCAGAACTTTTAGGAGTGGCCAACCAATGACTGGTCCAACTTGAGGCCCATACCATGAGAGGCAGCCCCTACCTGGCACTGCCTGGGTGGCCAGAAACCAGAGATAGGACAGCCCAGAGAACCAGGATAGAACCAAACAAGACTGGAAAAAAATTCAATGAAATGATTTCTAATGATATTATGCAATATCCATAGATCAATGCCTAACCCAGTTGTTATCAGAGGTACACCATGAAACAACTCATGGGAGCAAATGCAGAGACCCAAAGCCAAACTAGGCAGAGCTAGGAGATACCCGTAGAAAAGCTGGAGGAAGGATTGTAGGAGACCGAGGGGTCTAGGACACCATTAGTAAGTGACCCATAGAATTAACTAAGTAGACTGATAGAGGCTCACAAAGACCAAAGCAACAAACTCAGACCCTGTATGGGTCTTAGTTAGGTCCTCTGCATATACCTTATGGTTGTGTAGCTTGGTATTCTTGTGGCATTCCCAACAACGTGAGTCGGGGTCAAGGGGAGCCTCTGACTCTTTCACCTTTAGTTGTGACCCTTTTCTTTCTACTGGGTTGCCCTGTCCAACCTTGATATGAGGATTTGTGCCTAGTCTTATTGTATCTTGTTAGGCCACATTCAGTGGATATCCCTGGGAGACCTGCTAATTTTTGAAGGAAAATTGAGGAGGAGTGGATCTTGGGGAGAGGAGAGTTAGGGAGAGGGACTTAGAAGAGTGAAGGGAGTTGAAACTGCAGTTTAAGAGTTTTTTTTTTTTAACTAAGGAATGACTAACCCTAGATGAAAAATATTTTTAGGATATGCAAAGATAGTCAACAACTGATCTACAATGGTTTCCAAATTATTGTGTGTATATTAAGTAATTAGTAGACACACATAAGAAGGAATGTGATGAATTCTGCTACCTGTTCTGTGAACTCACTTAACTTCAAGAGATCCATGAGAATTAATAGATCATAAATCAATATGGACATATCTTGCAACTCTTGTCTCTGAAAGTATCTAGATACTGGCAAATATCTATCATAGGAGAGAATTGCTTGTTTTATGTTATCTTTTCTATAGATAGTATAACAAACTGGTCATAGGGGCTCAAGTCTTTAATCTCAGTACTAGGGAAGTCAAGGCAGGCAGATATCTATGAGTTCAAGGGCATCTTAGTCTATATAAGTGAGCTCCATGCTATCAAAGGCTACATAGTTACACTCTGTCTCAAAAACCAGCTATCCAAACCAACAAGCAAACAAAACAAAAACAAAATTATAGCCCTTGAACCAATACAGGCAAAATATAAAATATGACACCCACAATATTAAAAATATTAAATCAAAAAATCTGCCAAGATGTAAACTAGTTTTAAAAGTTAGGTTTTGTATTATTTATAGTATATGTTAATTACTTAGAATTTATACTTTAGAATGTCTTATTTTCTTCTGAGTAAATAATTAGGTCACCATCTTATAAAAAGTAAATATTTTGCATTTTTAAAAATCATTAAAATATATTGGAACGAGGCCTGTTCCTATCACCTAATTGTAATAATAACTTTTAAAAACACTTTTATATCTCATTGGAGAAAGTTATTCTATTTGCATGGATTTTCAACTATGGGTGAATTTGGTTCCAAGGAGCCATTTTTGGCTGTCACAAACACACAGATTGTACTCTGTCATGTCAAAGATGTAGAGGCCACAGATGTTGCTAACCATTACAAGGAAAAAGAAATTCTCATCCTTTTCAACTAAGAATTTTATCCCAAATATCAGATGTCTGATATTAGAAATGCTTCTGTGGAAATAATTACACAGGAAAATTGCTCAGACTTGGCCCGGGAATCCTAACATCATCAGTAGCTGAAGTAAATGCTGATTTACCAACATTAATGCTTGTCTTTTAAAGACTGTTTTTGTTTGTTTGTATTTTATGGATAGAATTTTCCCACAAGTAAATTCTGGGCCATAGTAATATCATTGAAAAGAAGTAAATATTTCATAAGGAGATCTTTATCTTGGCATATATTCCTAACATCATTTTGAAAACCTGAGGTAATATTTTATTAACTAGCACTAGACAAGGTTCTGAGTTATAAATCCAACTATGATTGTGTGGGACAGCCTCAAAATCTGCTTTAAATAAAGAGCTCAAGTACTGGCTTCTAAGGTGTGGGTGTGGGCAGGTTAACATACCCATCCTGCCATCAGCCCCTGGCCCTACTCCTCTCAGAGTGTTTCTTCTTAGGAATAGATGGCTCTCAGATAAACTATCCTTCTCTAAATGTGAGAGGTGGTGGAAGACGATTGTTTCATAGGTCTTCACTTTCTACAAATGGAAGTAAGTTGAAAGAGGAGCGCTGGAGATGCAGGATCTCAGGCTAATATGTACGCACATACACATCATAGGTACACAAACACAAATGTAGAGTAGTCTGCAGCATTCTTGATTTTTCTCCCATGCCAATGTCACTTACCCACAACCCTTTGGCATTCCTTTTTCTTACTTTTTTATTTATTTTTCTATATATTTTTATTGTATAGTTAATTTAATTTCACATATCAGCCACGGATTCCCCCGTCCTCCCTCCTCCCATCCCCCAGACTTCCTCCCTAACCCACCCCCCATGCCCACCTCCTCCAAGCCAAGGTCTCCCCTGGGAAGTCAGCCCAGTGTGGTAGACTCAGCCAGGCAGGTCCAGTCCCCTCCTCCCTATACCAAGACTGAGCAAAGTGTCCTAGCAGAGGCCCCAGGCTCCAAAAATAGGTCCCAGCTCCACTTCCTGGGGGCCTCCCAAACAGTTCAAGCTAATCAACTGTCCCACTTATCCAGAGGTCCCGGTCCAGTTCCATGGGGGCTCCTCAGTCATTGGTTCACAGTTCATGCAAACAGTTTCCACTAGTTTGGCAATTTAACAATCTTATGAGATTTTTTTTCCTTTCTATGAGTACATGAAAGGAAGTCTAGTTTAGTTTTCTTGATCATCCAGAGGATTTCATTATTACTGTTTTCTGCTATCCACTTTAGCTCTATTATTTCTTATCTTTTAATTTATATTTGATTGTATTCTAATATTCTATTGAACAGATAATTGTTGGTTCTTATGATTTTTTTTACTATAGATTTAGGTTATTGCTTAAATAGTTTTACTCGATAGATGAATGAAACTACAAATTACTCATTTCTAAATTTAATCCTCCAAATACTATCTTTTTAAACAATAGTTTTATTCAATATCTGAATAGGCAACTAACTAGAAATTATTCATTTCTAAACATTTAATATCCAAAGTATTGTATTTTTAAACCATACATGCTTTTAAATATATATTTAAAAATTTCCCCTGAATTTAACAGATTTTATCATTTGTTCTTTTACTGAGAGTTTAGGAGGCTACAGAGATTTTACATAGAAATCTTTCTGTAGGATATTATTTTCTGTTTTTGATATTTTCTCTGTGGCCCAATAAAAGTTGAAATTTGTAAATAATTAATATTTTTACCTATAAAATTGAGCATTCTCCTATTACTGAGCTAATATACATATTAGTCCATACTGTGTATGTGTGTATGTGTCTCTGTGTGTATGCAAATGTGTATGGAAGGATGCATACATACTAAGGTAAATGTAATATAGCTATTTAAGTAATTTATGATTATCTTAATTGATCTCATTTAGATGTTATTAACTTAGATAAGATTTTTTAGTGTAATGTTAATATTTATCAATATAGTGTTATCATGTTTTCTCTTAAATATTTAGAAACAATATTATATGGCCCATACACACTGAAGTTTTCATAGTTTTTTTCAGTGTAAGATTCATTCATGAAAATGAAGAATTTAAATTACAAATCATAAAATCAGTCTATTTTTCTTGCATTTAAACAACCTGTCCTGCTTGACTTCATTCATATATTTTTCCATCACTTTACTTTCATCTTTTATTTCTTTAGTTTATAGCACTGCATACCCCACACTACATGGAAATAGATCTTACTTGTTTAGAATCACATGAGCATTCATGATATTTCATTAACATCAATTGCTTATTTACTGATAGACTTGGAATTATTTTTGATCTCGTGTTTAATCACTTTTGATTACTGTGTTTTATTTTTTATTCATGCTTAGTTTTGTCTCTTTCTCTATTCCGTTTCCATTATATTAGTTATTAGCTATGCATTTGTTCTTATTTTTTTGACATTTTATTCAACCTATTTATGTTGGGTCCTGTAGTCCTTTGCTTTCGCTCTTTCTCCTCCCTAGTATTACCTTCTACATCCCAAATGTTCTTCCTCATTCAATTTTCATGTATTTTTTTTAAATCTAGACTCTTCATATGAGAGGAAACGTGCTATTTGTCTTTTTTGAATCTAGCTTACATGAATCCATTTAACATGATGATCTCTGGTCCTATCCATTTTCTTACAAGTAGCAGAATTATTATATTTTCTAGCTAGATAGTAATACTCTGTGTGAGTGTGTGTGCATGTCTGTCTCTCAATGTGGGTATGCGTGAATGTGTGTGTGTGTGTATGTTTGTGTACATTCATGTGTCTGTATGTTTGTGTTTGCATATGTGTGTGTGTGTGTGTGTGTGTGTGTGTGTGAATGTGTGTGTGGTTGAGTATATGAGTCAGTGTGTCTGTCTGTGTATGACACATATTTTCTGTACACTCATACATTGAGGAACCAGTAGTCTGCTATTATAACTTTGGTAATTTGAATAGCGATGTAGTAAATATGGCATTTCAGATATCCCCATCATTTGTTCAGTTTGATCTGCTTTGTTATATACTCAGGAGTAGGATCACATAGCTGTTTAATCTTTAGTTGTTTGAGGAACCTCAATACTGACTTCATAGTGACTGACTTTATTTACTCTCTTGCCAACAATGTTTAGATATTCTTTATCTTTTCTTTTTAATTGATTAATTTACATGTTTATTTTACATCTCCACTACAGTTTCTCCTCCTTCCTGTCCTCCCAGTCCCACCCCCTTACTCCCTACTCCCCACTCACCCTGTGTTGCCACCGCCTAGTTCACTTCTCCACTATTTCTGTTCAGGAAAGGGCAGGTCTCCCATGGATATCAACAAAACATGGCATATCAAGTTTCAGTAAGACTAAGCACCTCCCCGTCTATTAAGGCTGGACACGGAGACCCTATATGAAGAGTGGGTCCCAAAAGCCAGCAAAAAAGTCTAAGACAGCCCCTGCTCCCACTATTAGGAGACTCACAAGAGGACTAATCAACACAACTGTAACATATATGCCGAAGTCAATCCTATGCAGGCTCCCTCATTATCTGTTAAGTCTCTGTAAGCCCCTTATAAGACCAGGTTAGTTGATTCTGTGGGTTTTCTTGTGGTGTCCTTGACCCTTGTGCATCCTAGAATCCTTTCTCCCCATCTTCTACAGGACTCCCAGAGCTCTGCCTAGTGTTTGGCTGTGGGTCTGCATCTGCTTCCATCAGTTGCTGGGCGAAGCCTCTCTGATGACAACTGGGCTAAGTACCAATCTACGAGTACAGCAGAATAACCTTAGCCATCATTACATTGACATTTTTTTCTCTCCAGTCATGTTTGCTTCTATCCTAGGTCTCTGGGTCATCCAGCATGTGGGTCCTAGTGCTCTAGCTAGTGGCAGGTGTGGGATTACTCTCATGGCATGGGTATTAGGCTAGACCAGCCATTGGTTGGCCACTCCCTCAATCTCTAGGCCACCCTTATCCCAGCACATCTCATAGACAGGACACCCTGTAGCTGGAAGGTTTTGTGGCTGAGTTGGTGTCCCAATCCTTCTACTTGAGATCTTGCCTGGTCACAGGAGATGGCCAGTTCAGGAGACATATCTGCTATTGCTAGGAGTCTTAGCTGGGGTCATCTTTGTAGATTTCTGGGATTATCATTCTGTAGATTTCCCTGACCCTAAAATGTCCCTCCTTCCTAGTAGTCTCTTTCAGTACTCTTCGCCTCCATTCCCTGTAACCTGGTTGCTAATGCTCATGCTCCCATTCCCATCTTTCCACAGTCCACTAACAAAATCTCTTCTATTTCCCCTTTCCAGGGAGATCCAGGTGTCCTCTCTTGAACCCTCCCTGTTACCTAGTCTCTCTGGTTCTGTGCTTTATACCACAGTTATTCTTTATTTTACAGCTAATATCCACTTATGAGTTAGTACATGCCTTGGTTTTTTTCTTTTTCTGAGTCTGAGATACCTCACTCAGGAAGATTTTTTGCTAGTTCCATCCATTTGCCTACAAATTTCCAGATATCATTATTTTTAACAGCTCAGGAGCACTCCACTGTGTAAATGTCCACATTTTCCTTATCCATTCCTTGGTTGAGGGACATCTAGGTTGTTTCCAGGCTCTGACTATACAAATAAAGCTTCTATTAAAATAGCAGAAGACATGTCCCAGTAGTATGACTGAGTATCCTTTGGATATGGCTAAGCCTTTAAAAGCTAAGCTCACATCCAAAAATATGAAGGGTCTTCACATTTCAACCACATTTGTTAGCTTGTATTCCTGAGGTTAGTCATTATGACCAGAGTGAAATGGAAAGGCAGAAAAATTTTAATTAGCATTTCTCTGATGACTAAACATGTTGAACATTTTTTCACACATTTATTGTTCATTTGTGCTTCTTTTGAAGAGTGCCATTTAATTTAATTGTTCATTCATTGATTAGATTGTGATTATATTATTTTCTTTTAATTTTACCTGTTTTCTCCATATGTATTCTAGATACTGAACTGTGTCATGAATTGCTAAAAAATACGAGTTTATATTCTTTAGTCTTTGTCTTCTTTTTTGGTATTTTTTCATTTGCTGGACAAAATCTTTTTTATTCAATGCAAACCTATTCATCAATTTTTTTTGTTATTATTTTCTGAACTGTTGGAATTCTATTCATAAAGTAATTACCCATACTTAATTTTTAAAGTTGGCACCACAAGTCTTTCTGTAGAAATGTCAAAGATTCAGAACTTAAGCTAAGGATATTGTTCCACTTGGTCTGATTTTCAGACAGAGGGAGAGACAGGCTTCTAGCTCCACCTTCTGTGTATTAGTACCCAGCTTTCTGAGCACCATTTTCTAAAGAGACTATATTCTTCCCCATGACCGATTGTTTTTTGTCCCATTTTATCATGAAGGGAAGTTAATTATCTCACTTACCTTCTACACCCATCAGTATAATAGTGTTAAATGCAGAAATGACTTTTGACAAATCCAGATCCCTTCATCATAAATGTCCTGGAGATAGTAGGGGTACAGGAGGCATACTTCAATGTTATCAAGGCAATTTACAGCAAGCCTAGAGCTGACATCAACCGTAATGGAGAGAAACTCAAGAACAGGAACAAGACAAGGATGTCCACCCCCTCCATACCTACTCGATACATCACTTGAAGTCTTAGTGTAATACAATTGGAGGAGAACGAGGGGAAATAGGAAAGGAAGAAGTCAAAGTTTCTTTATTTGGAGATGATGTAATTTTATGCATAAAAGACCCTTAAAATCCACCAGGATGTGGCCCTGTACATAGATAGACATGGATGTAAATGTGATATTAAAATTATTCTCTTAAGATGTTAAGTCATAATTCTTATTTGCCTTTGTGTTGTTTTTCTTTTTATGGACAATTTAAATTTACACTGGGGTAAACAAATTCAAAACTACTCTTGAAGGCAAATATCTTGAAAATAAGTGAAATAAAATCCTTTTGCAATTTAACCATCTCACAGACATCCCCTCGTCTATTTGATTTATAGCCAGGTACGTAAGATGGGAACAAAGGTATCACAACCTTTGGTGTGAATTGAGCCTCAATAGAAATACAATTAGAATTGAGCTTACGGGTGTAGATAGAAAGGATAGTTTAAAGTATGACTGTGATGATATGTGATTGATTAAACACAAGTAGTTAAATTATTTGGAATAACTTGAAATCGAAGAGTTTCAAAATGAAACGTGTCTCATGAGTTGCTCTCAGTTTCAATTATGTCATTAAGATTGTATCTCTCAACTGATGTGTACTTTGTATTTATGCATGTTAGATTTAAAGAGACAATGTTGATTCTTTTCATTTAACATAATAGGTTTTTAATAGAAAACACTAATGTGAAATATTAGCAATCTAATATGTATTTTGGAATATGTTGCTTTAATTAGCTGCTATAATTTTGTAAAAGTCGACATCAGAAGATTAAAAACATGACAGTTACGTTAAAATTAAGTGAATTTACAAGTGCTTGATAAATGTATTAAATATCAAGTGCTTATTAAAGATGCAATTGACAAAATAATATGTGTAAAAGGCATGAAGCTGTGTGGATGAATGGAACAGACAGAGATCTGTCTCAGTTGGGACACTTCCTCTTAGTGTTGGTAACCTTTAAGCTTTCTGAATTTATTTTAACAAGATGAACAATAATTCTTCATAGAATTTTAAGAATTT
>CABHPQ010063629.1:0-15135 GCA_902168405.1 Peromyscus aztecus
GGGGAAGGAAAAAGCCCATACACACTTAGGCCTTACACACGGTTCAATACTATTATAACCTTCTTATTTTAAGTCTCTCTATAAGAAGAATATTAAGTCTATGTGGTTGCCTGGAATTCTGGCCTCTCAGTTGCTGAGAGACTGCAAGCAGACTTCAGTGGATGGCTCTTGTCTTCTCTGTGACCCCTTAGTTTCCCTGTTCCTTTGTCCTGCCTCAGGCTGTTGGGCTGTCTCACTGGGAGGTGATCACTTAAAACATAGATGCAGCAGGTCCAGAGCTGAACAGCCTGGGGCCATGTTAGCCCCTTCAAGGCCACTCATTGCCCACCGCTGTGTCTTGTGAACATCAAGGCAATCATTTGGGAATGTAGTAACAGACCGCTGGTGTCCACCAATCCCCTTGCTGAGCACGCTATCAGACAGCATCTGTCTTCTAGAGCCTAGAGCAGAGACCCTGCTTGCCAAAACCCGCCTACCTGATATCCCCACCTATGTATTTGAAAAGTGCCTTGATTCATGACTTTCTTTTGTTCTGTTACTAACAAAAACTTTGCCAGCTGTTACGACTTTGGAAGGTAACATTTGGGATAACCTGAATCTGTTTCCAAAGCTATAGCTACTCAAATTTGATTCCAGAATAAACTCTCGCTTATTCTCTTGGAGGAATGAGTTGTGTTTTTACGTGGATCCAACAGAACGCCCATGTCGGATCCCACCCTGCCATGCACCTGCAACAATCTCTAAGAAAAAGGTCTGTCAGTTTAATGTGTATGCTACCCCGGGATTGGGCGGGTGTGTCGGGGCAAGAGAGGCCGGAAGGTGGCGCTCGCGCTCTTCCAGAGTGGCCTGGTCCACAGGCGCTGGAAGGACCCAAGGCACCCTAGGAGTTCCTTAGGCTCTGCCTGGCTTAGCAGTTCCAAAAGGTGTACGCTATGCTACCCCTAGGGTGGGCGTTGGGGGAGGTCGCCTGGTCCAGCACTGAGCTCAATGGAGGGCTCCTTCAGGGTGTCGCGGGCGAGGAGACAGGGAGACAGACCCTACACAAGAACAGACGGGAAGCCTCCAAAGCCCGCGCTGCGATCCCTGGGGACACTTTAACCAGCCCTGTAGCTACAAGCGCTGATGGGGCCAGCAACCTCTCTCCACAGCGTTCTGTCCACGAGGGCGCCGTCTGAAGGGCTTCTTTCTATTGGGCTCATTTATTTTCACAGTTTGCAAACAACGGATGGAACTCCCTGGGCTGGAAGCCAGCAAAAGAGCTGGCCCCCACCCCCTGACTTCTGGAGGGATCCACTCTCCCACTCTGCAGGAGAGGGGTGTGGGAACTGATTCCTGAGATGTGGTGTGAATTTAAAGTAGAGGCACAGAAGAGAAGTGGTTGTAAGCGAAGGTAGAATTGCTGCTAAAAGGCAGTGCTTGCTCTGGAGAAACCAGGAACGCCTAGTCTTTTTAACCTTAAGGACGCAGCCTCGAGGGAGCAGACCTGGGTCCAATGGCTTCTCAAGGTGTGTCCAAGCGCACCCCAGTTGGCCTCAGATGGCTGCACATTCTAAAAAAGACGTTCCACTACAGCAGGGCAGGGGCAAAGCTTGACTGCCCACCACCTAGCTGCTCTCTTCTGGACCTAGACCACTCTGCTCAGGACTTGACCCTTCCTGGGAGTAGGGTCAGCTTGGAATGGCTCAACTAACGCCCAGCAGGACAGCTGTATGAGCTTTGCTGCTCTCATACTTTCCTCATGGAACTTTGCTGAGGTCCCACAGCGTCGTCTAAGACCAGTGCTGTGAACCTGCTTCTCTGCATCCTAAGATTCTGAAGATCATCTGCTTGACCACCATGAATGTGGTCTGGGAGAGTATCCAAAGTGGTCATGTTTTGTCCTCTTCCACCGCAGCTAGGGTTACCCCGTAGGCATCTGCATGCTCCAGTTGTCAGGTGTTTGTGACCCTGACATACAGTTTATACAGAAAACCCAGAAGCTCTTGATTTTTCATTCTTTACTGCTACATTTTTAAAAAACTAATTTACACTTCATTTTTTTTTTATACTCTTCACAAGGTGACCAAGTGTGTCTGGACACTTGTCTGCCTATCTTAGAACACTTCTGGGCCCTCGATTTCCTGCAGAGGTATCCATTACTGTCTTGTTCCATTTTTAACTGTCCATACCCCTTAGTATCAAACACTAGGGCAGAGGACATCTCATTTGGTCTATGTTTTGTTTCAGGGTATCGGCCCCAAGAAATCATTAAACACAAATATGCACAGATTTATGTAGTAATCTATGGATTAATACAATTAAGATTATGAAGCTCTGGAAATAATTTCATCCTGAAGGTGCTTAGAGAAATGTGGTGCGTCTATTTAATGGAATATTACATAGCAATCAAAATAATACTTGTTGAAACATTTTTACCAGCAAACTGAGGCCAAATAGAGATTAGGGACAAGAGAAAGAAAGAGTCCCTCACCGTAGATCTGGTGAAGTATCTTACAAACTGAAAATTATGAAATCCAGCATAATCAACAACATTTGTTATGAAAGTTGCTGGCAGATCCAATATTTCTTTTACATTAAAACACTCATATTCTATGTTAAAATAGCAGCAAAACAGAGGCCATGCCTCCAGGATGGCCAGGTTTCTTTCCTGGTTATTCTCTGAGAATCATACAGATAAGACTGTTAACTTTGATCACAGTGAAGGTATCCCAACTCCCTGCCTCCTTGTGTTAGTTCACTTTATTATTTGTCTTCTTCCAGCTGCTCCTCAGAACCATCCTGTGATCTCAGGATCCACCAAAATATTATGCATGGCTATTGATTGTAAAGACAATGAGGTCTGACCTCTGTGAGAAGCCCACATCCATGCTGCAAGCGTGTCCTCCCAAACACCTCTTTTTCTCTTAAGTCTTGTGCTTAAAATCTACATTAAAATAATTTTAATAAACTCAAGGCCCACTTCATAGTGGTTCACCTTGAAATTCTTCTCTTTAATGAGCCAATGATCCAATGGTAACTGAGTCAAATCCCTAAAAGATGGAAGCATCTTCCAGACTGCTGTTGGGGATAAGAGAGTGATGGAACTGTCCATGTTGCCACCGACAAATAAGATAAAATTCCCCCAACTGTATAGGTACATTCAGTGACTTTAGAAAATTTACCCAGGCAGACAGCCATCGCCACAATCCAATCATGGCCACAATCCAGCCATGGCCACAACCCCCTAACCTTTTTTAGCCCACAAACTTCCTGGTGTCCATTTACAACCAATCCCAGCTACCTTTTGTGATCCAGACAAACACTGACATCTGCTGTTGTTTTTGTCTTCTAAGAGAAAAACCACAGATTTTTGTACCACTAAAATCACATGATCATGGTCTTGTGAGCCGGCCTTCTTTACCTAGCATGAGTTCGAGTCCATCTACACTGCTGACTCTGTGGGCGTTCGTGACCTGCATCCTTAGCAGTCCATTGTGGCCCTCTGTAGGCCTACACATTGTTTTGTTTATGTATTGATTACTTAGTGGATACTTTTGTTTTTAAGTTACTATGACTAATGCTGCCACGAAACAGAAGTCTTCCTTGGATGTTTTCGTTTCTGTTGGGAGTGGGTACAGTGATGGAGCAGATCACTGTAGATAGGTATATCCACAACAGATGGAGCCTAATGCCTTCACTCTGTCCTGTTTCCTCCTTCTCTTTCTCCCTCCCTCCCTCTCTCCCTCCCTCCCTTCACCTCCCTTCCTCCTGCTCCCACCTCCTTCCCTCCCCCTCCCTTTTTCCCTCTCCTCCTTTCTTCTTGAGGTATGGTCTCACTCTGTAGCCCAGGCTGTCCTGGAACTCACAATAGTCCTCTCACCTCAACCCCCCAAGTGCTGGAATTACATGTTAGCTGGGGATTGATGGAGGGGATGTGGAAGTAAAAGAGGAGTCCAACCTCTACGGAAACAGATTGTCCTTTCCTGAGAACAATGAAGAGCGGCAGCTTCTCCCAGGGTGTGGACACGGAGCCCAAGTGCAGGACCTTGGCTACTTTTTTTTTTGAGACAGGGTTTCTCTGTGTATCCTTGGCTGCCTTGGAACTTGCTCTAGACCAGGCTGACCTCAAACTCACAGAAATCCACCTGCCTCTGCCTCCCGTTGCTGGGATTAGAGGCGTGCACCACCACCTCCCAGTGACTTGGGGGTTTTACAGAGAAGAAAATGGAACTTTGCAGGTGGAAAGTTTCATATGCAGCTCTGTCTCCTGCAGTCTCAAAGTTGCAATTACCAATGGAGGTGGATAAGTGGATCTTCTTATCAGAAACTTCTTAGATCCTAACATCTTGCAGAAGATGTTTCTGTGCTGTTAGAAGTGGTAAAAGCTATTTCAAAATGCATCGGAAGTGACCTGACTGGTCTCATATGGCTCAACTCACTTCAGGAGGTCAGAAGACCGGTTGTTTCTTGTCACATGTGTGCATCCGCCCTCCTCATGTGCCTGTTGGAGGTTGCTGCCGCCATTTTGAATTCCTATTTTTTGTGAAGGGGACTTGGACCTAGCCAATCTAGTCATTCCCTTGATCACAGATGGACCCAGTACTACATCATCCAATAAGAATCAGGAGGAAGCACAAGACTCCAGGTTCTGGGACAAGTGTGCTCCACTCTGGAGAAGTTGGAAGCTGAGAGGATGTTGGATCTACATCTTGCTGGCATTGTGCCTGAGGGTAGGTTCTGGGACCAGATGAAGGCTTGGAGCTTTAAGTAAGCCAAACTGAGCATCGTGAGTGGCGAGACTGGAGTAGCCGAAGCTAGTTCCTGGCCAAACTGCGCACAAAACAGACCGGGAGTTGGATGAGGGTCATTGTTTTCTCCCTATACTTTTTGCTTTCTGTCTCTTTTTTCCCTTTATCCATTCCACTCTGGTTGGATTTTCTTCTGCAGCCCAGGCAAGATCACATTAATGCCTACACTAATTCACCACCCACCCTATGTAAATGATTCAGGGCCATTGCCCCACAGCTAAGCTTCCTAGTCCTGAGAGGAAGCTGATGCCATGTGACCTGCTGCGGCCAGTGGGATATTAGAAGATGGGGCAATAGTTACAGACAATGTCAGAGGCATTTGCCAAAATGTGGGGCTGCTTTCTTCCTCCTTCGCTATGAAAACAGAGTGTCTCCCACACAAAAAAATGACCTTTGTCTACACTTCAGAATCAAGAGACATGAGGTGAGCCCACAGGAGGATGGGGCTGTCATCATGGTCACATGCAGGGCTCAGATCATCCTTGGTTGATGTGCTACTCCATTGAGTGGGATGCTGGCTGGCTTCTGTCATATTCACCAATGACTGCTGATGATGTAGAGTCCTACTGGCAGTATGACTGGCCCTTGTTCCTCACAGATGGGCCCTTTGAGACCCTGTGGCTGCTTAGAAAGCACAGATGGAAGCCAGAAAGATGAATCATGTGTAAAGACGCTATCACCAACCTTATGAACTGAATTAAATCCCTGGATCCCCTATGATGGAAAGAGAAAATCAAAACTGACCCCACAGGTTGTCCTCCGACCTTCATTATGTGTTCTAGGCCCCACTCCACATACACACTCATGCACAGAGAGTAAATACAATGCAATAACAGGGCTAAAGATGGCTCAGCAGTTCAGAAAGCAGAGTGCTCTTCCGATGGTCTGATTTTGGTCCCCATATCCATGCACAGCAACTCACAACCACCATAGTCTAGTTCCAGGGGATGTGATGTCTTCTTCTGACTTCCATAGACTTCACACTCATATGCACATGCTTGCACACAGATGTACACACACACACACACACACACACATAGTTTGAAAATAAAATCAGTCTTCAAATCATTTTTTAATATAATAAAACATTAAACAGAGAGCGAGGAGCCCCGGGCTCCCTGTTGACGCCTCTTCTTGGCAGAAGTAACTTTCAGGGCTAGCTTCACTGGCTGCTCTCACAGTCAGCAGGTCCAGGAACAGGCCATAAAAACTTCATGGTTGAAACTTGTCAAACATTTTCCCCGATTCTTTCCAACTCAATGTTTTTATCACATGATGGAAAGCTCTGCTCTTCTTAAATGTGTACTGAACTCAAAGGGATGCTACAAACTGTCGGCTTTTGCTAAGAACCTGCTTTGTGGGAAAGAAAAGAGAGGCTCTGAAATGAGAAGAGCCTGGTGCTTAAGCTTTCAGGGAAGGTGGGGGAAAGAAATCTTCTGCTTGTTATGGCTCTTGGGATAATGGCGGATCTTTGAAGAGCTGTCGTGTTCCCCGGAGCCGGGCAACCACATGGAATGGAATGTGGTTCATTGGCACAAAAGCACCTCATGAAAAAAGCAGGGAAGCCAATTGTCCTAAAATGGGACTGAATAGCCCCCAGAACTCCAGGAAGACTGGTGGGTCCTCTGCTTTGAGACTTCCCCATCCCAACGGCCTTCTGGGCAGCATCTCTAACCTCATTGGAGGTCTGGAGGCCCCTCGCGTGTCTTTACGCAAAGCACCAGCTTGCAGGGCAGACTATGTGGGCCATTCCTCACAGATTCTTCATCCCAGCCTTTGCTCTGACAGACAAGGAAAGTAAGGATGGGATTGTCTTTGCTCAGAAGTCAAATTATGATCCAAGTGGGCAGATACCTCAGGGCATTCCCCAACATGGTGACTTTCCTCTATTTCCTTGTAAGAGTGTCAGAAAGCTTGGTTTTCCCCCTGAAACTAATCGCCCACTTGTGGGCAAGACCGTGTTCTTGTTGGGACAATGAGGGCTGGCCCCCATGTACAACCCACTGGATGGGGAACACCACCATGGAAGCGGGTGAAGTCACATCATTGCCCCTTTGTTGTCACTCCTTGCCACATTTAAAATTTCTCCTGTGTAAACCCAAGCCTCTAAATCAGCTTCTTGACGCCCTCTTCCCTCAGAGGGATACCCACGCCCAAAACAAAATTTGAGGCCGGCCCATACTATGTGTTAGTCCTTACCTTTGCATAGTACATGAGTGCGTGGGGGCACAGAGGTCCTTGTACCCACTGGTAAGTGCTAGGGGAATCTAGAATGCTAGTACACAGGGCTGTTCCTCCAAGGGAAGGAATGCAATCCCTGCTATGTGCCTAGAAGGCTGGAAGTGGACATGTGTTCCTGGCTGGTGACGAATGCACTATCTGTATGGTTGGGAGACCACAGCAGACCCTCTCCTGGACCTTATCATAAGCTATTTTTTTTCTCAGTCAATCTATAGAACCTATCTTTATGGAAGGTGTCACATGTAGTCAATCATTGGAACCTATCTTTTTGGAAGGTGTCACATGTACCTCACAAGGAGTTTTGATGTAGTCCCACCTAATCTTTATTTAATTTATTTTGTTCCTCAAGGAGATTTAAGCATGCTTTATTGTGTGAAGCCTAACTGCCTTTTGGCCTCCTGCAGAGAGTTACTCTGCTGACCCTGGAGGTCACCGAGATACCTGTACATGAACCCCACAGAAACCCCTCCTTTCTTGTGGTATTTCAATGCTAAAGAAAGGAACTGTGATATCTTTTCTTTTTTTAAAATTAGTGTGCTACCAGGAAATTTGAGGTGAAGTCTAAAGATGCTGGGGCATTTGTCTTCAATGGCTGCCTAGCCTGCTAATTGTTCAACTAGCTACCTAACTAACCATGTCAAGATAGCCTTTTCTTCCTTATTGTTGGGACCCAAAGACCCAAACCTCAAGGAACAATCCCCCCACTCTAACAATCAGCCCCTGTCTGTTGAGAGGCTGACCCAGAAACTTGTGATGCCCTATACAGTTACAGCCTAATTCTTAACAAGCCCGGGGGCTCACCTCTCAGGACCAGTCACCCGTGCTGGTGTGGAGAACCCAGTAGACAGCAGGCAGGGTGGTCTATTACCACTTAGCTCCAGGCAACTTGTTTGTTCGGAATCAGGTGTTGGGTCCTATTGCTACATCAGTAAAGACTTCCAGATGCTGGGAGAGTCTGCAAGGGGCCTTTAGAAGCCAGCTTTTTTTTTTTTTTTTACAGGAGATAAAGAGTGTTTCTTCTGTTGATGGTGAAAACAAGAAAGACAGCAGGGAGGGCTGGTGTGGCTTCCTCTTCCCCCAGTCCCATCAGCTCTGGCCACAAACTTGGTCATTGCATCTTGCCCGGCTCAGGAATTGACTTGATTCTGGTGCCAACGAGATGAAGAAAGGGCAGGGACCGGACACAAGTACAGAAGGGCAGGGAGTAGGTGAACTGTGCAGGCTCTGATGGGGCCACACCAACTACACCGAGTCTGAAACGGGAACCTCTGTGTGTTTACTATCACCTGGACAGGAGGAGTTTGCTTGTCTTGGGAGGAGGTTTCTGCAGGAAGCCATCTCAGGCTGGAAGCATCTAGAGCGAGGAAGCTGCAATCGCTAGTTTTTTGCCATCAAGAATTCACAAAAACTCATAGTTGAAGCAGAGGAAGGCTTTGCCACCCCTCCAAGCCTCTTGTAAGTCAAGCAGGGCTTAGAGCTTCCATTTGGTTGGGAGCAGAATTCTATACATAACAGTTATCCAACAATTCAGTAATCCAAGTCAGGGCTCCACCTGATCCCGGAGGCAGGTGACACAAGGGAGACAGTGTTCTCCACTGAGAAGGAGGCAGAGACCATGCAGTCAGAGGCACTCTGAGGGCTGAGCACAAAGGCTGGACTAGGAGGAAGCTAGGGCACCTCTACAGTGTTTCAACTAAAGAAGAGATTCAGGTAGACTTAGGCAGACCATGGCCACATGGAAACTTGTAAGTTTTCTCTGGAGGCTCACTCTGCATGTACATGCTTATGTCCGGCACAGTTCAAAGGCAGCCCAGAGCTTGGCAACAGGACTCGGCACTGGCCCTTTCAGTGGCACCGGGACCCCACTCGTCAGGACCCATCCACTGAGAGTAAAGGCCCTGGCTCCTTGGCAGCTCAACACCGAGGTTGAGGTTGCAAAATAGAGCATGCTTGGGGGAAGCTGTGCCTCCTCCACCTTTCTTTATATGGTAAACAAAGAAATTGCCAAAATAGAAACTCTCTCCCTCTCTTGTCCTTTCAGAGGGTGATAATGTGGATAATCCATCATTTTTATTTCATGTGGTGAGTGGTCACAGAAAGATGGACACTCCTCTCCCTGTTGGCTCGTACACTTCTGTCCCCATCAGCAATCGAATCTGGCACCTACTAATGTTTATTTCAACTTCATAATTAAAGAAGAATGTTAAGTGTGCAAATTCGATTCTATTCTAAATGCTGGAAAGATCATGGATAATAAAACCCCTCGAGAAAAGCTTAGAGAGGGGGAAAAAAAACCACATTTACCATTAACAAATTTGGAAGAAATTTGGAGCATTTTAGTTTAGGACACATGCAGCTTTCCTAGACTAACTTTATTTATTTATTTATTTATTTATTTATTTATTTATTTATTTATTTATTTATTTAATGTACACTGGTATTTTGCCTGTATGTATTCTGTGTGAGGGTGCTAGATCTCCTGGAACTGGAGCTACAGACAATTGTGATCTCCAGTGTGGGTGCTGGGAATTGAACCAGGGTCCTCTGCAAGAGCACTGACTGCTCTTAACCACTGAGCCATCTTTTATGCCCACTGTCATCTCAGTGAATTCTGCAACTACCAGGGAGGGTCTGTGTCTTAGGACTGCCCACCAGGACACTGGGGCGATCTTCCACATCACAGGGCAACTGGATATGCAGATTAAGCAGATCTCTCTCTCTCTCTTTTTCTATCTCTCTCTCTCTCTCTCTCTCTCTCTCTCTCTCTCTCATTTGTCTGTCTGTCTCTGTGTCTGTTTCTCTGTCTTTCTCTGTCTGTCTATCTGTCTGTCTCTGTCTCTCTCTGTTTCTTTCTCTCTAGTGTGTCTGCCTGTGCTTGAGAGTTGGCCTCAGGTGATATGGGGAAGGGAGACTTTGGTGTTGTTGTACTCAGAGTCCCCCAAAGACCACCAAAAGACCAAATCTGATGCAAAAGCAGAGTCTTTTTATTGTTATGAGTTAACTCGGGCCTTTCCTTCCGTCTGACGCAGCAGAATTGCAACTCTGTATAGTTACAAGCTCAGGATTGGTGCTTACTTCAGGTTAGAGATGCTTGGTTTGAACTGATTGGAGAGTTGCAGCTGCAAGGAAATTGCCATATCCTCTAGCAATTTATGTTATTGTATCTATTTTTTTCTATTATGTTATTGTATCTATTGCTGGCAGACCCATTTCCTCCGATAGTTAGACATCCAATTTTTATCTGCAGGAAACTCATTCCCTCTGACAGCTATGGTATACAATCTGTAACAGCAGAATACATCTATAGGACATATCTGGTGCTTCATTTATTATGCCAGTTATGTTATATAATATCCTTTAGGTTATGGCAGGACATGTCTGAGAATTGTTTTTGTGCAGCTCCTAATTGTCTGGGTCTAGGGGCAGAGGGGCAGCACATCCTCTGGTGGGTTTTTTTTTTTTTTTTTAGAACAATTTGTCCAAGGGCCTGCTGCCCCTGTCTGCAACCCCGGCATCCTCTCAGGTTCGATGCTGCTCAGGTCCAGAGCTCAGGGCAGTGATTCTGTTATAATTATAGACAAGGCCTGCTGCTTATACATGCATTGAACCCTGCTATGGAGATCACTTACGTTTTTGTGTTTAATAATGTCCCATTTGTCTAAGGTCTGCATGTCTTCACACACATTTGAATCAGCCTGTTGACTGTTACAGAAGGACTCTCTAAGAATTTTTATAAACATTAGATCAGATCTGTATACCAATTTAGGGAGGATGGTCATCTTTAGACCTAATATTAGAAAGATCCAATATTGGATATCAAATTACTTTAAAAATTTTATGGTTAGATCATTGTTAGGAAATATGTAAAATTGAGCTTGCAATCCTCTTACACTACCTTAGTTTCTCATGATCATGAAGTTCTTAACATTTTAGAAAAAAAAACATGTAAGGTTTCTACCAAAATATATCTTCAATAAATACAAAACGATTTAGGTTATTTCTTCACACTTTGAGTTTTTCAGTGAATTAGTCTTTCATCTGGTACAGTACATGGAGAGTGGGTCCCCCTGTTTCATCTTTGATTTTGCCTGTGAGTCTATGGCCTCTGTGTCTAGTCACAGTTCTATGGCCTCTCACGTCTAACGCAGAACCTTTCTGTAATCGCTTTCTTAGCCTTGATGTATCTTATTGATTGTTTTCAAGAACTGGGTTTTCTCTCACTGTTTTTTCTTCTTGTTTTTAATTTTCAATTTCCTGTATTATAATTTGTGTTTTCTTCCTTCTATTGGGTTTGGAGTTATGTATTTTTCTAGATTCTTTATGTAGAAGCCTAAATGGTTAAATTATTGCATTGAGATCTTTCTTACTTTCCTCCCCTCCCTCTTTTCTCTTTGTTTTTTTCTGCCGCGGGGAATTGAACCCAAAGACCCATGTGTGCTAGGTCAGCACTCTGATGCTGAACTACATCCCCAGTCTTCTTTTTACCTTTTTCTCTTTGTTTTCAATCTAACTTTGAACTTCCTAGCTTCCTACCTCAGCTTCCAAGCAGTAGGAATTACAGGCCTGTGCCATTAGGCCTGACTCTGATTTTCTAACAAAAGTAGTGCTTTGGTAGACATTAGCAAATACTTCATTTTTATTCAATTGAGAATGTTTTCTAATTTCCCTGGAGACTCCTGCTTTGACCATGGCATTATTTAGAAGTGTGTCATCTAATTTTTAAATACTTGGGAATTGTCCCAGATTTCCTTTGTTTTTGATTTCTAGGTTGATCCCATTTTTATTAGGGAACACAATTTGTACAATTCAACTTGATGGCACTTGCACACTCTTATTTTCTAGGGCTGGAGGTGCTGTATGGTGGTGAAATGTGTTCTCCTCTGTGAAATGAATTGCCCCTTAAGTGCCTTTCAGTCTCTTGTGTCCATCAATAACTGAGGAAAGAGTGTTGGACTCTGGCTTTAACTGCAGGGCTGCCTAGGCTCCTTTGAGGTCTGTCTGTTGTCTTTTTGTGGAGACTGAGGTGAGGTACTTCTGTGTTTAGGGTTACTGCATCATCTTGGTGAACCCATCCTTTATCATTAATGACATCATAACCTTATCTACCCTGATCGTTTTTTGTTTGTTTGCTCTGAAGGTGACTTTCCTAATATTAACACGGCCTTCTTACTTTCAGTATCTGTAACCAAGCATTTTGGTTTGGGATACTTTTAGGTCTGGAGAAAAGTTGACTGTTTCTCACACTTTGTTACTGTCTTTCCTTTTCTTATCACAGAATTGAACTGAGGATGTCTCATGGGCATGGTCCTCCTTTCTTCCTTGTCTTTTTTGGACTGAGAAAGGGTCTCAGTCTTTCTTTTGAAGATTGACAGCTTGAGGAATGCTTGGGCAATTTTAAGGACTGCCCCTTCATTTAAGTCTGATGTTGTCTATCATGATTCATTGAGGCCTTAGGGTCCATCTTCTGAACAGTGTTATTTATAACATTATATTTTAAGTAGATTTCTTTCTCTCCAGGTTTATTTATATAAAAGTGCCAAATAAAAATTTATAGATTTGAGGTGTTCAGTGTCTTCTTTTTACGTAGCAATGATTGTGAAATAATTACCACAACTGCACACATTAGCATCTCTGTCTCTCCCTCGGCCTTTTAAAGAGTAAGTTCTTATACATAGCATAGAACCCTACCTTCGGTTCTCATGTTGTAAATGGTGATTTTGTAATTCACAACTGATTCTGGCTTAATCATTTTGTTTGTGTGTTTGTCTCTTCCTGGTTTTGTTCTGGTGATTTCTCTGCTCCTTCTTTTACGAGTTCTGTTATACTGAAGTTTTTAGTGTATCTTTAAATCTTTTCCATTGGCTTTGAGTGACAGATCTTTGTGTGTGTGTGTGTGTGTGTGTGTGTGTTGTGTCACTGTAAGGAAGTAATCCACATGCAACTTCTTACTAACATAGAGTGAAACACAGAGACTGTGGAAGGATGCAGGGCCTTTGCCCTCCTCGATGACGTGACCACTGTCATGGAGCACTGTTCTCTTTTTGCTCTTAGTGATCATGTATAAGTTAAACATCACAAAAGAGGAGCATAGCCTATCCAGTTTAATAAGATATTTATGATTTCTGCTTTTCTTCCTTAAACCCCAACTTTCCCTCGGTATCATCTCCACACAGCATGAAGAACTGTCTTTAGTGTTTGTAAACAGATGTTTTTAATTGAATTTTATTTGTTATACACAGGTATTTTGTCTGCACATAGGTGCACCATGTGTTGCTTGAGGCCAGAAGAGGGCCTTTTGATCTTCTGGAGTTGCAGAAGGTTGTGAGCCACCATGTGGGTGCTAGGAATTGAACCTGTGTCCTTTGGAAGAGTAACCAGTGCTTTCAACTAGCAAGCTGTCTCTCCACTTACCTTTCTTCAATGTTTTCAAAACCATTTCTGTTCACAAATGCTGTGAGTGCTCAGACATCAGAGAATGCCTGGTCTTTGTCTTTAATCTCCTTATTTTCATGGTATGTAGATTTTCACATAAGAATTTCTTTTCTGGCAGTACCAAACAGGTACTGTTCCCTCGGGTTCTGATGAGAAATCTATATCATTCACATTGTCACTACCCTGTCTGTGGTCCTTCCCCATCTTTGTGCTCCTTTTAAACATCTGTCTTTATCTTTGGCTTCTGGAAGTTGGATCATGATGTGTGAGGCCTGGTTTACTTGGAGTGGATCTTCCTTGGTGTTTTCTGGGCATGTCTGGGTTTGTAGGTGTGCATCTTTCATTGAGACTGTTATCTTGAGCTAATATTATGTTCAATGGTCCCTGGCTCTAATCTCTGTGTCAATGTCAAAGGCTGTGATGAGCATGGGGAGCTCTTTTCTCAAGTGTCCCCTGTGACTGACTGAATTTTCACTTTATTTTTCTGTGTTCTTAATGCTGTTTGGTTTCCTCTGCTCTGTTCTCTTTCATTGGCTTTTCTTCTGTGATTGTTATTCTGCAGCTGAATCCAGAGCAGATTGCGTTTTAGATTCTATGCTTTGCAACTTCCAATATTTTCTTCTTAGTTTCTTTTTTATGTGGTTTTTATTTGGTGTTAAAAATTTGTATCTATTGTGTCAAGAATGTTCATTTTTAATCTCTTCAGTTATGAGGAGAGTAACTGATAGTTTCAACAGCTGGACTATTTTGAAGTTGAATCTGGGTTGACCTTTCCTTTAAGAATTGGTCAGATTTTCCTGGTTCACATACATCAAGTGATTTTGGATTATGTTTTTGACATTTGAGTATGAATCTTCTTAGATGCCACTGGAGAATGTTGATGCTTTTGAAATTGGCCCACTACAGTTCCCACGTCAAGTCTGTTTCAGTCTTCTGTGAGTGGCAGGTTCAACATCAGGTCAGACTTTTCTGTTATTTCCATACACCATTCCATGTTTGGTCTGGGATTGGGAGGTATGGGCACTGTAGTTCAGTTTCTGAACCTTATTTGTCCTCCGACTCATGGGCTAGGAGTGAGCGTTGCCTTTGTGTTGATCATGCAAAGGGCTGGGGCGCTAACTGGCAGTTTAGTTTTCTCTTCTCAGAGATTTCCCTTTTCAGGAGCTTTCCCACTCCTGGGGACCTCTTGCTGTGGTTCCTTGAGGAAGACAGTTGGGATTTGTATTTGTAATCAGGAAAAGGGACAGAACTAAAAGAGCACACTGGTGTGTGTGTGTGTGTGTGTGTGTGTGTGTGTGTGTGTGTATGTGTGTGTGTGTCTATGTGTGCCTGTGTGTGTGTGTATGTGTGCCTGTGTGTTAAAAGAAGCTTTACTAGATTGGCTTATAGGAAGTGATCTGGGTAGTTCAACAATGCCTGTCTTATACTGGAAAGGCCAAGAATTCAGTAAGTTATCCGTCTGTATGTCTCAGCATCTCTATCTGGTGTGGAAAGCTTGGAGGATTCCTGGAGAGTCACTGGTGTTCAGTCTACAGTGGAAGCCCGAAGAAGTTGGTTTGAATATTGGCAAAGGAATGGTACAACATCATGATAGATGAACTTGCCATCAAGAGTGAGAACAAGCAGGCAAAGACCAAAATTTCCTTTTTCCATGTCCTTTTAACTGGGCTGCCAA
>CABHPQ010063655.1:0-35393 GCA_902168405.1 Peromyscus aztecus
TAGGGGTTTTTTTGTCTTGTTGGATTTTTTTAAGTTTGTTTTGATTTTCATGACTTTTTTCTTGTAAAAGAGAACATGAAGTTGGATAGATAGGGAGGTGTGGAGGACCTGGGAGATGAGAGATGGGGAAGAATAGGATAAAAATACAATCCATGAAAAAATTAAATAAAAAATTTAAAAAAGAAAAAAATCTAACAAAGACTTTCTGTATCCTAACCAGATTCCCTTAACAGCCCCATTCCTGTCCTCCTAAGAATTATCTTCATCTCTGAAGGGTGGTGGTGATGAATGTCTTTATCCCCAGCACCCAGGAAGCAGAGGCAGGCAGATCTCTGTGAGCTCAAGGCCAGCCTGGTCTACAGAGGGAGTTCCAGGGCAACCAGAGCTACATAGTGAGACCCTGTCTCAAAAATCAAAATAAATAGTAAATAAGAATTATCTTCGCCTCTTAACACACTCACATCAATTCAGAACTGTTCTTTGCCAACTCATGGTTGTAATTTTCTCTTGGGCGGTACCTTATTTCTATTATACGTGTGATTTTTTTCCAATGAGCTGTAAATACTTAATAGAAACATCGAAGTTAAGATATTACATTTTTATGTCTTCAACTGCTCTTTTCTATTGTTATGCTTGTTCACCAGCCTTGCTGTGGTGGTTTGAATGAAGAATCACCCATAATCTTGGGCATTTGAATACTTGATTACCAATTGACGGAGCTGTTTGGGAGGAATAGGTGGTGTGGCCTTGTTGGGGGAAGTGTGTTTTTAGAGTGGGCTTTGAGGTTTCAAAGCCTTGGGTCTTTCCCAGTGCAGCCTCTTAGCTTCCTGCTTGTTATTTGAGACATGAGCTGCTCTCAGCTGTTCCAGCCACCATGCCTGCTTGCTGCTGCACTTCCCAGCCACGGTAGGTGCTTATCCTTCCAGAACAGTAAGCCTAGTTAAACCCTTCCTTCTAGAATTTGCCTTGGTCATGATGTTTTAACCCAGCAATAGAAAAATGACTAATCCACTTTTTCTCTATCCATAACCTGTTATCTCACCTTCTCAGTCTTGATCTTTGATCATCTCTTCTCTGCCTGGATCCTTTCACTTTCCTTCCCCTGGCGCTCCTTCCTCCTGTTGTCTGCTAATGTCTACTACTTTCTGAAACACCAAGTACCTCTGTTAGACTTGTCCCTATTGAGAGAAATTAAAGTGCTAACCTTGTAGTTTTACCAATGACCTAAGTACAGACCAGTACTATCTAGAAAAACCGGGCATGTGGTCACTGTAGCTGAGAAAAGGTCCCAAGGTAAACAGGTCACCATGGGCAAGGAAGATCCCTCTGGTCAAATGCCACTAAGTTCTCTTCTATAGGACAGTGAAGAGTTGGCTAGGTGAGGAGTAAGAAAAATCGAGTTACAGACAAAACTAGAATACAGAGGCTGCTAAAGGAGAGAAAAGAAGTTTATAGTCACCAGAGAAGGGAAACTGATCAAATATGCAGGTTCCCAGAATGCTAAGATGAGGCCTTGTATTTGGATTGACATGGCTGTACTACATTATTTGCAATGATATATTTATATTTTTATAAGCAAGCATAGACATCTCATTTATAAATACATGTTAAAGGTCATCTTCACAAAGATGCTTACGACTACTCAAGAATATTAACTCATTTCAGTATTAACATTAACAGTGTTTGAATAAAGTAACACTGAGGGAAGGAAATGAAGAAAACAGATGGTCAAAGTTCTGTCCAAGTCAAACTTGACCAGGATAAAGAGTATGACTTTGATTCTAATTGGAATTCAAAGAAATGGGAGAGACAAGTGGAGAGGTGAGATGACTTGATATATGCTTTCAGATCAGTTTAGTGACAATCGAGAGCTTGCTGTAGTAGGAAAAAGATCTGAAGAGGGAGGCCAGGCCGTCAGTGCACTAGGAGAAAGACAATAGTAGACTAAGCAGGGATGCTAGAAAAAGATGTTGGGATCCAGTGAGGTAGCATATTCAGGAGTGTGCTTTCAGACTAGAAAAGGAAGGAGAGGGGGCGGTGATGGATGACTCAGAAGTTTCTGACTCGAAAATCAGAGTACATATTAGTAGTATTTACTGAGGTGAAAAACAATCAAGTGAAAGAATACATGATGTTTGTGAGAAGAATAAATTATGAAAGGTCATTTTAAGATGTTAATTTACAGAGACCTGGGAGATATCCAACTGGAGAAGGAAGGGGGCAGTAGGAGACGAGCCTGAAAATTATAGGCTGGGTCATGACTGAAGATAACAGACATGGAAGCAGATAATATATAAAATGGCACCTCAGACCTCCTTTCCCGAGTCTGATCACGTCCCACTGCAGACACTTTACAGAGGAAGTGCTGAGGAAAAACAGGCAGCTGACAGAGGAGGTTGCTATGCAACAGATGAGGGAAGTCATCCAGCCTGGCAGAATTGATGTTGGTCCTTGGGGACTAAAAGCTGCAGTCCTTCCTAGCATTAGCTTTCTTTCATATGCAGGCTCCTTGCAGGAGCTGATGCCAGAATAATGGGAAGCGCGCTAAAATCTGCCTTGGATTTTGGAAACGTATGGGTTTGGTTTGAGTCCCTTGGTATCTGTATGTCGTTTTCCTGCGTTTGTTTCTTCAGCCATCTTGGAAGCACAGCAGGCTGTGTGTCCCTGGACAAGACCCACTTTCTGTGATTCTTATTTTGTGTAGTGAGTAAACCAGGCTTGGAGAAGGCAAATGACTTGAGAAGGAGCAGACAATCGTTGACAGATAAGCCAGGCATTCTGTCCCTGGGACTTGGAAGCCCAGCTAGCTCCTATCTATGGCTGCCTCAGGCATATGAGAAGGAAGCATAGACAAATAATTACTCTGAGTCAGAGACTGCCATGGCAGAGACACAACCACCTGATGATTCTGGCAGCTTCGGGAAGCATCCGGAAGTCTTAAGAGACAGCGTGACAGTCTTACTAAGAAAGATGTCAGTGGGAGCAGAGTAGATACTAAAGGGGGAGTCTTGAATCTAGATGGGCCCACATATATCTCAGAGCTTGGGTTAGGCCTCCTAAAGCAAAAATAATATTTACTTGGGCATATGTTGGGTAAGGGAGGTCTGTTGCTTCAATAAAGTGGCGAGGGTGTCTTGGTCCCCAGACCAGCATTAGTAGAGTAAATGAACTGCAGTCCAAAAAAATCCAGACTCACATTTTGTCTTTTCTGCATACTGGTTCAGTGGCCCTTTGGGGTCACACAGTGTATTTGTGCCTCAGCTTCTTAGCGTGTAAAATGAGAGTGCTGAAGTCTACCTTTTGGGGTTTCTGTGAGAGAGCAACAAACCCCAGCATAGATTATCCTGTAATGTGCAAATTGCACCCTTCCTCCCTCCCTCCCCTTCTTCCTCCAGCATACACAAAATGAGTCTATGGCTGGGTTCATGCAAAAGCAGAGACAATATAGGCAATTCATGAGTGGGGTGTTCATTCAGTTAGTGGTCAAAGCAGTACCTGTCCTCATGAACGCGTTATCTTTTTCTAGCTTTCCTTAGCTCAGCCCTCGAGCCGAGAAGAAGCACAGTAGGTATTTAGTGTAGCAGTTGTGCTGTCTGGTTAGAAACTCTCCGAGTGGCATGTTAGGAAGGCAGCTGGTTTCTTAAAGGAGCTTCCCTGTCCTGCTAGTCACCATGTTTCAGGACGTGAACACTCAGCACAGGCCCAGCCTCAGCAGGCTCATCCGTGATAACCAGACTCAGAAAACAGAAGCCGAGTTTTTCACCAAAGCTCATGTTGATAGCTGTGCTGACTCATGTGCTCCTTCTAACCTGAGAGAGAAAAACAGCCGTGGAGAAGTTGGAGGCCTCGGCATGAGAGTGAGAGGAGCCGGCTGCTCAGCGTGATGCCTTGAATTCTTGAGCTTGAATTCTCTATGCACACAGCTGTTTGGGGGGATTTTGAGTTCCGTATCACATTGTTCCTGTCAGCAGACTCTTATGGGAAGGGCATAAGGGGTCATGAGAGGGGATACAGGGAAAGACAACTAAAACTAAGAGGCATCTGAGAGGCGGTATGGAAACCTAACACAGTAGAAACTTCCTAAATATATATACATATATGAAGGTGATTTAAATGAAATCATCAAATAATGGAGGAGACAGAGCCCCGGCTGGCCATCTCTTGACACCAAAGCTTCCAGTACCAGGACTGGGTTACATCTAATTTAGTTGTTGGCCAAAGGAGTCCCATGGGAATCACCAAACAATTCAGGCTGTTGCTGAGACTACAGGTTGTTCTCCACAAACTAATGGCGTGGCCCCATTGCTGAAGACAACACCCACACAACTAACTGAACATGGAGAAGTCCAGCTGGTGCCTACATAGAGCCTTCACCCCTATGTTCTAGCATCTTTGGTACAGGAAGGTACTCTGAATGCTACCAAAAGAGAAACATAAACACCAAGCCAGCCCCGAACCCTCTGATCTACAATCCTGCCTGAAAGATATGCAAGGGCATTGGTGACACAAAGCTTTGGGAGTAACAAACCAATATCTGATTTGACTTAAGGCCCACTCCGTGAGATGGAACCCATACCTGACATTGCTTGGATGACCAAGAACCTGAGACTGGATAGCCCAGAGACCTAGGGTAAAACCAAATACTACTGTTCTTAATAAACAAAAACCAAAAAAGCCCATTGCAATAAAATGACTCCTAATGCCATCCTGTTACACTCATAGATCAGTGCCTTGCTCAGCCATCATCAGAGAAGCTTCCTCCTACAGCGATAGGAACAAATACAGAGACCCACAGCCAGACATTGTACAGAGAATGAGAGACCTTGGGACACTCAGCCCTAAATGGGATGCCTCCATCAAATCCCTCCCTACAGAGCTCTTCAGGGACCCCGTGGAAGAGGAGGCAGAGTGTAAGAGCCAGAGGGGATGGAGGACACCAGGAGACCAAGGCCCTCTGAATCATGGTAAACACTCACATGAACTCACAGAGACTGAAGGACCATGCACAGGTCTGCACCAAGTCCTCTGTATACATTATAGCTTCCAGGTTAGTGTTTGTATGGGACTCCTGAGTGTGCGAACGAGTGGGTCTCTGATCCTTATGCCTTCTCTTGGGCTTTTTTCCTTCTGTCGATTAGTCTTGTCCAACTTTGATGTAGTAGTTTTTGTTTTTATTATATTAAATATTGTTATATTTTACAAAGGAATAAATGAAAACCTAGCCACTAGGGTAAAGGTTAACAGCTGAACGGTCACTTACACCTGCCGGGAGCGGGAAATCAGTCTTCTCCAATGGAGTGACACTGGGTATATCAACCACTCCAGAGCAGGCCTCATGTTAGGGGATATTTGACCAACATATAGTGGACTCCACAGTTTTTTTGTGTGCTTTTCTTTGGTTACAGTTTGATGGGTGTTTTGTGGGGTTTTATTTTGTTTTCTTGGTTTCATTGTTATATTAGGTTTTTGTTTGTTTTTGAGAAAGAACTTAAAGTTGTGGGAAGAGGATCTGGAAGGACTTGGGGGAGGTGAAGAATATGATCAAAATACATTTAAATTCAGCCAGGCAGTATATGCCTTTAATCCCAGCATATATATATATATATAAATTTTTAATTTAAATATTGTTTTAGATAATAAAAATATAATAAAAAGAAAAGAAAAAGAAATCCCATCTTTTTAATGTTTAAATATTTTCCAGCTTTCATATTACATATGAAAAAGTAAATGGATTTGGTTCTAAATATTACAGCAAATCTCTGGTAATTTTCTTTGAATGAATTCTTTAATAATCAATTGCTGATATGTATTTATATGAACATTTCTAAAGCCCTCTGGGTATTTCTCTCTAGAATGACGGTACTTAAATTTTGCTTAGATTTGAAAAGTAGATGATGAGTTAATAAGCTTCTTTTAAAAATGTCTTACACAGCTAGAGAGTGAGCTGGGTGCAAATAGCCTGGAGGACTGGGACGAGGTTCTCCAGAAGGCTATATGTGCTTTGAATCAGTATCCAGTTAAATAAACAGTGTTTCTCCCATAGCCAGGATTCACAGGTTCGAGAATCAAGGGGTGGAAATGAGAATGATACCATTCACTGTCACCCTAGTGACCCATTAGGAAAGTGTTGGCCTTGTGTTCTCTGGCCTAGAAGTTTTATCTCTAGAGTGAAGGATGCTTCTGCCAGGAGGCACAACAAACATTCCATTGAATTAGACGCTAAGATTTCCTTCTGGCCACTTTAGATTTTGGAATCAACTGAATAAGAAAGAAGTAACAGTGTTAGCAAGTGTAATTGATCCAGACTACCAGGGAGAAATGAGACTGCTTCTCCATAATAGAAGTAAGGCAGAATATGTCTGGAATTCGGGAGTTCCCGTCCAATATGCTCTAGTTTGGTTTCTGTTGTTGTGATAAACAGCATTACCAAAAGCAACTTGGGAGAGAAAAGGGTTTATTTGGCTTACAGGTTACATAAAGTTCATCAACAAGGGAAGTCAAGTCAGGGACTCAAGGCCTCAACTGAAGCAAAGACTATGGAGAAATTCTGCTTACTGGCTTGCTTTCCATAGCTTCCTCCACTTCTTTCTTACATCGCCCAGGACCAAACTGCCCAATGATGACCCTGCTCACTATGGGCTGGGCCCTCCCACATCAATCATTAACCAAGAGAATGCCCCACAGATATCCCTACAAGCTGATTTGTTGGAATCAATTTCATGACTGAGGTTGCCTCTTCCCAGGTTAGTTTGTGTCACGGTGATGAAACTAACCAGCACAGGGCATCTATTGGTATTACCATGTCTTGTATTTACAGTTTATGGTAAACTATAACAACACCCAATCCAAGCAGGATGATAAATCCCTTCAGGAGTGAAGATATAGGTCACCCCTCCAGTTAAAGAACCAAATGCTGGCTGAGGATGGAGGAAATACAGAATGAGTAGTGAAAGGAGGCAGTTATAAATACCAGCTAAGGCCATGTTACCAATTATGAAACTGAGGATTGTAATTAACAATGCTTTTGTCCTATTTAAGGATATGCTTGTGTATACATTGAATAGATAGTTGTGTTTTTTTCTATGTCTTTATCATGTAAACTAACATATACTGTGATAATCCTGGTTTTCAGCACCATCTTGGAATTATTGTGGCACCCAGCCCTGTGAACTGTATTCTCAGCTGCTAGGTCCATAGCCTCACCAGTGTGAGGCAGCTACTGCAGGACTACTCTGACCACTGAGACACCGAGTCCCAAGGGTCAAGAAACTACCAGGTTCTCAGCCACTCAGATGTGATTTAGTTGTTGTTACGGTTTCAAAGTAAGTCGTTTTAATTATTTATACATACATATACATTCTTCACACACATATATTCTTCTTCCTAATGTATATATGAATGTATACATTATATACATATATAATGTATATATTCATAGTATGTATGAATATATGCATTATATTATATATACATATATATTCATATATACATTCTTCCTATTGGATCTGTTTCTCTAGAGTACCCTGACTAATGCACCCCTCTTCCCACAACCCTTCCACATTTCTTATAAAACTCAGACTAATATCACCATTCTTATATTGGTCCATAAAATAAAAAACAATTCACTAATCACATATCTGGCTTCATGGCCTCACTGCAGTAATATTGACTTCCTTATAGACATTTAAATATACCCACCATGCTTCTGCTTTAGATGTTTGCTCAGCTGCTTCCGGTGCCAAGAATACTCTCTTTTTGTTTGTTTGTTTGTTTGTTTGTTTTCATCTTTTAGGCAGGGTTTCTCTGTGTAGCCCTGGCTGCCCTAGAACTTGCTCTGTAGACCAGCCTGGCCTCAAACTCAGAGATCCACCTCCCTCTGCCTCTCAAGTGCTGGGATTAAAGGTGTGTGCCACCATGCCTGGCTAAGAATACTCTCTTATAATACAGCTGCATGACTAATGCCCTTGTAGTGAGGTATTTACTCAAGTGAGCACTGCTATACTCATCTGATTCTATTTGCTCTGTTCTATTTTTATCCTTAGAACTTTTATGTAGAAATGTATTTTATGCGTCAATTCCTTTTCATGTTGATTGTTTATAGAATGTTTTCCCCACTAGAAAATAAGATCCAAGAGAAAAAACTATATCTGAGTGTTTTGCTTGTTTCTAAAGAACATTAAATAAAGACCTAACACAGAGATGACAATAAAGCTTGCTCTGTGTACCAAAGTACCTACTTACCTGTCTTATAAAACACTTGGGGTGAGCAATAAGTTCTTAGTGAACTTGTTTAGTCACAGCACACATACAATTATTAATTTTTGTTCTATAAAGGAAAAGAGTTGAACAGGTACTAAGTCCAAGCAGAGAGCAGTTGAGTGTCGCTAAGGTATGCATCTACTACTGCACCTTTAAAGTTATCATGCCATGCTGCTCTGCCAAACTTTTAAGGAAAATCAAAGCAGAAATAAATTAAATGAAAATAAAAAATTATACAAAGAATCAATAATTTTACAAGTCGGGCATTATTATAATCATGTGTTATTGTGATGGCTTTTCCTTTGCCTGTAACTTTTTTTTCTTACACCTTTCAATATTTTTCTGTGTCCTGTATATTTAGTGATTTCAGTATGATATGCCAGAGGTGTCTTTTCTTTTTTGGTCTTATCTAGTTGGGATTCTGTGGGCTTCTTGTATGTACATGCTGTGTATTTCCTTACTCTGGGGCAATTTTCTTCGAGAATCCTGTTAAAGATCCTATGCCATTATCTTGGAATGCTTCTCCCTCTTCTAGGTCTGTAATTCAAAGATTTGGTCTGTTGACGGTGTCCCACATTTCCTGTGTGTTCCTAGTCTGTCCTTTTACATTTTTCTATTTCTTTTTGTCCTTATTTCATCTAGATTCTCTACTTTATCTTCAAGTCTTGATATTTTGTTTCACTTGGTTCTTCCTGCTTGTAAAGCTTTCGCCTGACTTTTCTAAGTGAGATATTAAGCTTTTAATTCCATTTTCATTCCAGTCTGTGTTCTCTTCAAGATTTCTATCTTTTATGGAATTCAATTTTCAAGTTCTCCATTATCATTGTTATTTTGTTCACTGTGCATTTGTATTTTCTTTGGCATCACTCAAGCATTTATTGTTGTCTTTTTGTGTTCAGTGAAGCGTTTGCTCATGACTTCTTTAAATTCCTTGAATTATTTGATAAACTTTATGGTTGATCTCTTAAATTTTGTGTCCTGGGGTTCATCTAGTTAGTTCTCATTAGAGAACACTCCCAGAGGACTAGTGAGTTTGATGGGAGGCATGCTGTCTTAGGCATCCATGTTGTTGTATTTGTGCTGTTCGGCCTGGGCATGTAGAATTCTTTCTTTGGTTGTGTCTGATGTAATAATCTGGTCTACCTTAGACTGTGGGACCTGTGCTACACCAAGTAGAGCTGGTGGGTGAGCTCTTTAATCAGCTCATGGAAAGATGGATTCTAGACCATGGTCTAGAACTAGTCCAGGCAACATGAGTTCACAAAAGTAGAGAGTTCATGGCCACAGGTCTGGAACTAGGATTGTGAGTTTGCAGATTGCAAAGACTGGAATAAGCACAGGGAAAAGGAAGGCACGACTTACCCAAAAAAAGGAGGCTCTCACACAGAGTGCTGCAGGTCTAGGTTTGTGAGTTGACAGACGGCAGAGGGCTGGGGGAAGGTTCAAAGGGAAGGTGGCTTGTGAACAAAGAAGATTTGTGGACCCTGGGTCTGCAACTAGCCAACATTTTTATTTCTTTTTTATTATTTTAATTTTCTTTTTTCTCACATTTTTCTTTTCTTTGTCAGTCTGAATCTTGCTACATTGCCCAGGATGACCTCAAGTGCCTAGAATGAAGTGATATATCCTCAGCTGGGACTATAAGAACAGACCACCATACTCAATATAACACTTTCACATTTGAAATTAAGCCACATACCAGGTAATTCTAGTACTAAAGAAGGTGAAGAAGGAAGATTGAGAGTTTGAGGCTGTCCTGATCTGCACAGTGAGACTTTGTCTCAAAGCAAAATAAAAGAAAGCAAAAACAGACAAAATTACACTAGTAAGCTATAGGAATCAAAATGGCATGATGCTCCAAGAAAACAGACAGAATAATAGAAGAGACCAGAGAGCCAAGAAATCAAACCAAGAGTACGCAGTAGGCTAATGTTTTGGTGGTGGTGGTGGTGGTGGTGGTGGTGGTGGTAGTGGTGGTTGGTTGGTTGGTTGGTTTTTCAAGACAGGGTTTCTCTGTGTAGCCCTGGCTGTCCTGAAACTCACTCTGTAGACCAGGATATCTTGAGCTTGGATATCTGCCTGCCTCTGCCTCCAGAGTGCTGGGATTGAAGTGGGTGTGTACCACTACTGCCCAGCTTTAGACTAATGTTTTTACAGGATCATCAAAAAAATATGTGATCAGTAAGTGTAGTATTTAATAAACACTGTTGGGGAAACTGATACAAAAAATGGAAGTAAATCCTTATACTATACACACAATTCAACTCGAAATAAATGAAACAATTAAGCCTACCTGAAATTCTAAAAGTCTTTAAAGAAAGCTTTGCTCTTACATTCTAGATGTGACACTAAGATCATGGGAAACAAAAGCAAAGTAAGTAAACAAAGAACCAGAGGGTGAAATGAAATGGCAAGCTATGAAATTGGAGAAAATACTTGAAATTTTATCATTTATCAACATTCAAATATATAAGGAACTCATACAACTCCGTAGCAAAACAGAAATGACACCAGCACATTGCCTGATTCAAAATGTGGCCAGAGCTCTAGGTAAGATGGACGAATAGAAGCTGTCTCCATGTGATTCAGTCAAGGAGAAGGGTCAGCATACAAAAGAACAGACTCTGTTCCAAAGAGAGGAAGAGGAAGATCTGCAGAAATTGATAGAGGCAGTGATAGAACCACAGAGGAAGAAGAGTCACTGAACCAAACCCAGCTCCAGTTACACAGCTCCCCAGAAGAGAAAGAAAGAAGTCTCCTCTAAAAGCTCATCAAGGCAGCCTTGGTGAAAGGACACCAGCAGTTCTACCTTCAGATAAGGCCAGAGCCCTCACAAGATTCAAATATGCTTACAAGTTTTGGTGAGAAAGTGATTCTTCTGGGGGATAACAGAGTGGGGAGAAGAATCAAATTTTGCCTGTCTGTATATGATTCAGAGGGCATGGTTAGGTGCCACCTTGAGAGATAATCCATTGTTAAAACCAATATATCCTAGGAGTATAAGAACAGGGGACAAGTCTGGTGGTTGAACCTGTCACGACCCCAAAGGCAGACATAGCCTTAGGAAGCAGTTATGAAGAATGGTAGGGCTAGATACTCACAGGCTGAGAAAAGAAGCTTGAGATGGCTGGCTGAAGCAGTGATGTGTCTAAACTCACCTTTGGTGGCCAGGAATAAGTCTCATCAAATGAGACTAGCATGAGGTTAATATATGAGTCTGAGGTCAGGAACCTTTGCATAAGCTAGACCAGAGCCGGAGACTGCTGAAGCCCCTGCCTCTATCAAGCTGACTAATCTTAAAGTTCCTGAGAGTACGAAGACATGTCCTCCATCTATACCGATGTCAGTACTGCAGTTGGTTACCAAACTCCCAACACACATGAGAGAAAACCCACAGCTAACATTAACCACCCCAGGTGGTTTGGGAGCCACCTGAGGCTATAAAAATCTGCCTGCCCCACAAACTGTGGAGCTAAGTGAAGCCAGCAGGGGTTCCTGACATACAGAAGAAGGCAAGCTAAAGTAAAGACATCTCTGAAGGACACCAGATGTTTAACCAGAACATCGAAGACAAGATGTCAGAAGTTTAACCACCTTCTCTCCTGCTGTGTAGATAACTGTACATATAATGATATTGCAAAATTGTTTCCCTTTCTGGTCTCTAAGAGGGATGCATGGATCACCCTGGGAAGGGGAAATAGATGAGATCTCCTGAGTAAACTGGGGGTGAGGAGGACAATAGAGGGTAGGGGATGAGGGATGAGAACAGAAGGGAATGGGATGGTTGAGCTGGAACAGGGATGGAGTAGGAGAGCAATGAAAGAGATACCTTGATAGAGGGAGAGATCATGGGGATAGGGAGAAACCAAGTGCTAGGGAAGTTCCCAGGAATCCACAAGGATGACCCCAGCTAAGACTATTAGCAAAATAGTGGAGAGAGTGCCTGAGCTGGCTTACCCCAGTAATCAGATCGGTAAATACCCTAACTGTCATCATAGAGCTTTCATCCAGTAACTGATAGAAACAGATGCAGAGATCCACAGCCAAGCACCTGGCCGAGTTCCAGAAGTCCAGTCAAAGAGAGGGAAGAGGGATTCTATGAGCAAGGGGCATCAAGATCATGATGAGGAAACTTACAAAGACAACCGAACCAAGCTAGTGGGAACTCATAAAATTTAGACCAACAGTTGTGGAGCCTCCACAGGACTGGACTAGGCCCTCTGCATAAGCAAGACAGTTGTGCAGCCTGGTCTGCTTCAGGAGCCCCCTGGCAGTAGGATCAGAATCCATCCCTAGTGCATGAACTGGATTTCTGGAGCCCATTCCCTATGGTGGGATACCTTGCTCACCCTTGATGCAGGGGGGAGGGGCTTGGACCTGCCTCTACTGAGTGTACCAGGCTTTACCTTTTCAGAAGAGGGAATAGGAGGTGGTGGGGGAAGGCTGGGAGAGTAGTGGTTGGTATGTAAAGTGAATAAAAAAAATTCTTAAAGGAAAATAATTGTTTCCTTTTCTTTTCTTTTATTGGGCTATTTCTTCTTTTACATACCATTCTTCTCCACTCATTTTCTTCTCTCATCTATCTAACATTGATTCTCATCTCTTTTTATTCTGTATTTGCCTCCTTTATCCCATTCACTTAGAATTTACCCAAACACTTGTAACGCCATGACACATTCTGCATTCATTTGTCATTTTCTATTTTGTGGTCATTGATGTAGTCGTGTGTTTGGAGAGTTTTAAGTGTATTCCACGTCCTTCATGTCTTGATGCTAATATGGCAGATTGGTTTCCCCTCTGTCACTGATAGAGGGGTCGTGCTCTCACAAATAGGCTGCTTAGTGAGAAGGATGTCAAATAAAGCTGGAATTGACATTAAAATTAAAACGTAAAAATTGCACAAGATACATACAAAGGAAAGGAAACTCACTCCTCCAAAAGATCCTAACTTACCAAGTACTCAATTCAAGACACTGAAATGTGGAATGCAGGATGAAGATTTCAAAAGTTTTCTGGTGAGAATGATCAATGATGTCAAAAAGTATCTTTTTAAAAAGCGAAATTTAATCCGGAAACTGAAAAGTCAACAACATAGAGGGAAAAAAAGCAGCAAAATGGATGAGAAAATCAGCAACATGGAAGAAAAACACAACAAGAAAATTAAGAACTTGTAAAAGTTCAAACATTCCAACCACCACCAGCTTGCACAGAATCTCACTGAGTGCCCACCCACTCCCAAGTCAGACACCACATTGTCAGTGAGCCTTCAGCAATCTGAGTCTGGCCACTAAATGCAGCACACCAAGAAACACCTGCCATGCACCAGATATGAGACCACACAGCTGTCTACCACTGGTGTCCCAACTTCCAGTTCATACAGAATCTAGATGAGTGCTCAAACATTTGCCAGATCAGAGACCACAACACTGACCACCCCCAGTAATCCAGCACTCACAACCACAAAGACCCAAGGAGCACCTCACTACTAATTTGGTCAGAGGCCACACACCCCCACCAAACCCTGGCACCCAAACTCCCACTGAGGGCAGAACCTAGAGGCTTGCCTTCCTACTCATCAGGTCAGAGGTGATACCCTGGCCAAATCCTGACACCCTTGGTCCCTACTGCCACAGGACACCACAGAGCTGACATCGGCACTCATTATCACAGGATCCACAGAGGTACCCACTAGCACTCAGAAGCTACGTTACCACCCCTGACATCCCAATCTCCACTGCACAGAGAACCTAGCAGAGCAGCTGTTGTTCCCCATGGTCTATAGCTATGCCAATACCAGCCATCTGACCTTTGGGGACCCAAGATTTCGTAGAGTGCTCACTGACTCCCAAGCTGAGAGGCAGCAACCTAACCGAGCCCAGGATGCCAATCTTCTCCCTACCAACTAACACAGCACTCAGCACTGACCCAGGCACCCTATCCCACTCTTTGCTAGTTCATGCAGAGCACCCATTTGTGAGGACAAAAAAAAAACATGCACTCCCTAGCTAATATGAGATCGCTGCAGCTACCAGACTCGAGAATCAGTACTAAATATCTGCATGGGTGAACTTCATGTAGGATCTAGATTATCTAAAACCAGCTAAAGTCACAGTAAGCAGTGGTACAAAAGCCAGACCACTCAACACAGTTGGCTGAGAAACTCATTTGAAAAGACTCAACCAACAAACTAACTCTAAATGTAGAAGTTTAAATGTAAAAGCAACAAGCACCATGAAAAACCAAGACCACAGTCTCCTCCCCAGACTACTAGTCACCAATGAAAGAAACTTAGATTTAACTCCAAAAAAGAATTCAAAAGAGCAATTGTAAATATGATTAAGGGCTTAAAGAAAGACACAAATAAACTCCTGATGAATTTAAAGAGAACAGGTATAAACTCCAAAACACATTTTACAAGAACACAAAGCACTAAATGCAATAAGGAAATCAATTCATAGTAAGAAAAGGCAATTCAAGCTCTCTGCCTACTTGTCTATCAGCCACCACACACAACATTTGGATGTGGAACCACATGGAGTCTGACTCAGAACCCAAGTTAGAGAACCTCCCAGAGCCAGACTGCTTCCTTTGCCTGGCTACCAATCAGACATTCTGGAATCAGAACAAGGACACCAGGTAGAAACCCCCAGACCCAGTTTCCCCACCTGACCACCTATCTCCCAACCTACCTACTATTTGGCTCCAGAACTGTGTGGAATGTGACCTAGAACCCCAAAATGGCCCCAAGACTGAAAATATTGACAAGTTGGGGTAACAGCCAGAAATGATCAAACACTCATGTAACAAAGGGGAGACCAGATATCCATACCAAAAACAAAACAACACCACAGACATCTTAACTCCAGATGCCTATATCCCATGACAAAATACAAACAACACGGGATAACCAAGGCCATAAGTCTCCTCCAGAGATTAGCATACTCATCATAACATTCCCTGAGAGAAGCAACTTAGCTGATGCATAGGACAGTGACTTCAAAAGAGCAATTATATATATTTTAAGGAACTAAATAATATGAATAAATGAATGAAGAGTGCAAAACCACAAATATATGAATAAAATAATAAAAAACAACCACAGATATGAAAGTAGAATTTAATAAAGAGAATCTCTGAGGGAGAGCCAAACTGAAGTAAAACTCAAAATTAAAAACGTAGAAGACAGACAAAAAGCTCAGAGAAGGCCCACATCAATAAACTGGATCAAGTGGAAGACAGAACACAGTCTTGAATACTAGATAGAAGAAATTAAGTACTCAGTCAAAGAAAATAACCAAGGAGCCAAGCATACAGGAACTATGAGACACTATGAAGACACCAACCCTGCTGAGGTTAGGTTATGGCCGCTCAGCTTGGGAATAATAGGTATAGAAGAAAGAAAAGAAACCCCGGTCAAAGGCACAGAAAATGTTTTCAACAAAACCATAAAAGAAAATTCCCAAAACCTAAAGAAAGAGATGCCTATCTTATAAAAAGTGCAAAGAGAATTGTTTTCAAGTTAAAATGAAAAAATACTAAACAGTAGCCGGGCGGTGGTGGCTCATGCCTTTAATCTCAGCACTCGGGAGGCAGAGGCAGGCAGATCTCTGTGAGTTCGAGGCCAGCCTGGTCTACAGAGTGAGTTCCAGGAAAGGCACAAAGCTACACAGAGAAACCCTGTCTCGAAAAACCAAAAAAAAAAAATACTAAACAGTAAAAGAAAAGTATAAAACCTAGTTGGAAAATATAAATAGGAGATAGAGAATAATGTGATTCTGCAATGGTGGTATAAAATTTTGGTCCAAGTGTAACCGTCGACATACAAAATATTGGCAATAACTGTCACAGTTTGCACATACAATGTCTCATATAAACTCCTATGCTGAAGGCTTGTTCTCCAACATAATGTTGAGAAGTGAGACTATGGAGATGGGTTTGGATAATGCAGGTTCTGAACTGAGCAATGTATTGCTCCCTCATTGGACTCATAATCTGTTGGCATTACTGTGAAATAATCAAAGCTACAGGGTGGGGGTCTGCTGTGAGGAAGCTGTATCCTGGGAGTATACTCTTAAAAGTTGTATCTTACTCAGACATTTTTTGGGTTTTGGTTTTTATTTATTAGGTGGGGTGGTGCAGCTGTGCTAGAACCTCGAGGTCTCTGTCCCAGGCCGCATCTCTGGACTGTCGCTCAGACATTGTTTTACACTCTCTCTTTCCTAGCATCTTCCCTGGGTCATGCCCTTTTACCGTGATGTTTCTTTTTTTGTTTTGGTTTGGTTTTTTGGTGGTTTTGTTTTTGTTTTGCTTTTGTTTTTGATTTTGATTTTGATTTTGATTTTGTTTCTGAAACAGGGTATCGCTGTGTGGCCATTCTGGAACTTGCTCTGTAGACCAAGCTTGCCTCAAACTCAGAGATCCACCTGCCTCTGCCTCCAATGTGCTGGGATTAAAGGCATGCGCCACCATCGCCCAGCTTATGTTTCTTCTTAAAATTGGTTTTAAAAAGGGCAATAAATGATTAACTGAAACTGTGAGCCAAAATAAACCTCCCTTTTAAATAGACTCTTTCAGATATGTGTCATCACATCACCTACTGACACAGTAACCTTAAAATCGAAAATAGGTTAATGAATACATAATATTATAGGGAGTGGATCTCAACAGTAATAGAATACAGTTTGTGGTACAGACATAAAATTACTTGGATACACAGTATAGAGTATGATATGCATAATTTCATATAGGATTGAAATTGTTACCAGTTACAAATAGGATATAAGAACTACCAAAACTTTATGCTGAATTCAGGACAACCACAAAGAAAAAATTATGGTAAATAAATAAAAATAATGAAACTACACAATTATAAAATATCATCAAACCTCAAAAACAACAAATGGGAGAGAACCAAGATAAATAAAAATAGATAGAAAATAATTAAATTAGAAGTAAGGACTGGGGAGATGCTTCCATGATTAAAAGAAATCTCTTGCTACCTAGCCTGATAACCTGGGTTCTATCCCCCAGACCCACGTTAGAGAAGGACAGAATCAACTCCCAAGGATTGTCCTCTGAACTACACACAGACACAGACACACACACACAGACACACACACACAGAGACACACACACACACACAGACACACACACACAGACACACACACTGAATTTTTTTAAATAAAATAATAATAAGCCAATAACAATCAATAGTTACTTTACATGTAAAAAGAGTAAATAAATAGGATCCCCCACAGATACACAGATTTTAACAGATGGATACATGAAACTACATTTAGAAACATTACAGAAGTCAAGTATCCCCCTAATTCATATTGAATCGGGTACTGACTACAGATTTTGGACAATCTTAAGCTTGGACTGCTCTCTAGTGCTGAAATTATGACACCACACTAAGAGTCAGGGCAAAACATAACTTACGGTAGGTGCTCACTAAGCCGCAAATAGTACAAGTAGTGACAGGCTTAGAAAAGACAAGACGCTTGCTTAGAATTCCTAGAAAAACAGCCACAGAGCCAAATTAGGAAGGCTAGAATAATAGATAATCTTCTGATATGCAGAAAATACTACATGCCAACAAAAACTGCAAGGTTTTTTTTGTTTTTTTTTTTATAGGAAGAAGCTATGACCTCATCTAACAGTTAAGGTGCCAGACACTGGGTAAATAATAATCACTATGAGACAAGTCTCAAAGAATTTAGAATGGTTGTATTAAGACAAAAATGAGGTGGATAGAGAGATGGCTTGGCACTGACTGCTCTTTCAGAGGACCCTGGTTCGATTCCCAGCACCCACAAGGCAGCTCACAACTGTCTGTAATTCCAGTTCCAGAGGGCCCAACATCCATGGCAAAACACCAATGCACATAAAATAAAAATATATAATTTTTTTAAAAAAACCCATAATTTAAAAAAAAGAAGGAAAGAAAACAATGAACTTAAAGAAGACACAAATAAGGCTGGAGAGATTATAAATGTGCTTGCCACATAAGCCGTGTAACCTGAGTTTGAATCCCTGGAAACTCATAAAGGCAGAAGGAGAGAACCAATTCCACGAAGTTGTCTTCTGACCTCTACCAGTGTATTGTGACATGAATCTCTTACACGCATCGTTCGACACAATGAATCTCTTAAACTGAAATTTGAAAATAAATTTTAATTAAAGAAAATGTTCAATATTCTAAAGAAAAACTTAATAGAGACACAGAAGCACTTTAAAAATCAAACAAATCCTTGAACTGGAAAAATACACAATGTGAATATATAGAGGTGGTAAGCACATGTTCAAACATGAGCCTGTCACCCGCTAGCCTACCTCCATCACCTTTGGACTCAGCCTCTTGATGTGAACCCAGAGTCCCCCGAATTCTTCCCCAATGCCCCTTCCAGCCATTTCTTGTAGCCCATCTCCATTCCTTTTCAACTCTCTGCCAACCTGCACAACAGCTGTCTATCCGGGACTCACAGCCAACACACTTGGCTGGAGTGTGACCTTTAGCCCCCTCCCCCCATATTCCATTCTGGTCTCCTCAGACTTACCGTTCGACCTGCTCCTGCTTCCTACCCACCTGAACCCCTCCTCCCAGCCTATCTCCATCTCCTTGGGACTCTGCCTCTTGGTGAAGGTCCAAGATCCCCCTAGATCTTCCCTGCTGCTCCTTTCAGCCTTTCCTTCTAGCCCATCTCCATTCCTTTGAGACTCCCACTGACAAATAGAGCAGTTCTCTACCAGGGACCCCACAGACACCACACTTCATTGGGACTCAGAGACCCCACAGCTGCCACACCTGGCTAGAACCCAGAATGTACAAGGGCAACCAAAGAATGGAACACACACCTGTTGTAGAATATTATTCTAAGGTGTGTTACTTTTATTTATGTTGCATTTGTCTAACTCTGTGAAGCTGTGTTACTTTGCCTGCCTAAAACACCTGATGGTCTAATAAAGAAGTGAACAGCCAATAGAAAGGCAGGAGAAAGGATAGGTGGGGCTGGCAGGCAGAGAGAATAAATAGAAGGAGGAATCCAGGAGGAAAATAAGGAGTCAGAGAAGGAGGAGGACATCAGGGGCCAGCCAGCCAGCTACACAACCATCAACAGAGTAAGAAAGAAGGGTATACAAAAACAGAGAAAGGGAAAAAACCCAGAGACAAAAGACAGACAGGTTAAAGTTAAGTTGCCAAGAAACAAGCCGAGCTAAGGCTGGGCATTCATAAGTAATAATAAGTCTCCATGTGTGATTTATTTGGGAGCTACATGGTGGGACCCCCAAAAGAACAAAAACAAACAACACCCACCTAAACAAAAGTGAGACCAGATTATCTACACCAAGAAACACTTCAAACATCATAACTCCAGATGCCTAGATCCAGTGAAAAAATTCACCATGAAGAGCCAAGACAATATGCCTCCTCCAGAGGCCAGAAACCCTATTGCAATATGCCCTGGGAAAGGCAATTGAACTGAAACAAAGACAAGGACTTCAACAAAGCAGTTAGGAATATGTTCAGGACCTTAAAGAGGATTTGAATAAATGCCTTAATGAAGACTGAAAGCACAAACAGTTAAATGAAATAATGAAAACAATCCAAGCCATGAAAGTAGAATTTAACAAAGAAACAGAATCACTGAAGAAAACCCTAACTGAAATAAAACTGGAAATGAAAACTTGGGATGTCAAAAACAAATCCTCAGAGGTAAGCCTCGCCAACAGATTGACTTCCTTCTTACATTCAGGACTTGTACTCCATTTGAATTCATTCAGGAGTTTGTTCGTATCCCCTTTGATTTTGCTGAACGCTCTTAGAAGTTTTCTTTTAAAATTTTTGTCTTTTCAGTTGATCTGCGTTATCACATGTGGCATGATATACTTGACTAACTCTGAATTATATCCCATTATATGCATGACCACAGGGGTTTTTGTCTTTAAAGAGGAAAAGGGACGTTTATTAGACAGTGTAATAAAACCTTGGTGTTCATTCTTTAAGATAAGTCAAAACTAACATACGTACAGAGGTACTTCCATCATTATAGCTGGGTTCTGCCTCTGCCAAGCATATTGCTGCTCAGACAGATTCAAGTTCCAAACGTGAAGCTCATCCCAAAGGCTACTGTATCTCCCCTCAAACCTCACGACTTTTTACCCATTCAGCTGTCAAGAGGTATTTAGGATTTTTCATACAGTTTCCATATCTTGGCTATTAGGAATAACACTGCAACAAAGATGGAGATATGGATACCACTTTAAGATATTGATTTCAGCCGGGCGGTGGTGGCACACGCCTTTAATCCCAGCACTTGGGGGCAGAGGCAGGCGGATCTTTGTGAGTTCGAGGCCAGCCTGGTCTACAGAGCGAGATCCAGGAAAGGAGCAAAGCTACACAGAGAAATCCTGTCCCGAAAAACCAAAAAAAAAAAAAAAAAATATTTAATTTTCAATTCTTAGGACTATCTCCCCACAAGAGCAATTTTGTGTGAGAAGTCATCACACTGTTCAAAAGTGGCTGTGTCGTTCCACATTGCCACCAACAGTGGACTATGGTTCCAATTTTGTGACAACTTCCCCAACACTTGTTATCTTCTTTTTTTTTTCAGAACTTCCCTCCTAATACATGTGGGGTGATATTTCATTGTGGTTTTAATTTGCATTTCCATGCTGATTAATCATAATGATTAACTTTTAATATATCTGGTAGATGTGCATTAGACTTCTTTGGAAAAAAATCCTATTTGAGTCTTTTTCCTATTTTCAAATCAGTTTATTTGTTGAATTTTTTGTATTGAGTTGTAGCAATTCATTAAGTATTTTGTATTTTAAGCCTTGATAATATATTGTTTGAAAGTATTTTCCAGAAAACATGGGTGGAAAGTTTTATTGGGAGCACAGAGTTTCTTGCGCCCACAGATCTCCAGGGAAACCAGGAATGTTAATCACGCAGGGATGTCTCCTCAAAGGAGGATATATCTGTTCTTCCCGTGGAGAAGGCTGGGAATTGGAGGTGATTAACAGCTTGGTGATCTTTGCTTCCTATTGAGCCAGGCCATATCAGGCTTCCACAGCCAGGACTGGAGGTGGCTAGTAATCTATATGATGACCCCTACATTATGTGTACAGCCACGGGTTCCCCCAAGCTACCACAACCAGGACTGGATATGGATAATAGCCCAAATGACCTCTACACTATCTGTATAACTGAGGCCAGGCCAATTCTTCCCCTGATCCCTTAAGCTAACAAAGGTAGCCTGTCTCTAGAACCCATCTTCTTGGAAGAAAGGACATGTACTTTGAGTTGAGTTTCGATGTAGTTATACCTCCTCATGCACTGGGGATTGTATTACACCAAGGAAAACTTTTTCCAAATTGTACTGTTTAAATTTTCTGGCAATAAAATGGCCTGGTATCAAACTCCCAAAGTTTGGTCCAGCCCAAGTCAGGCTGAACTGAGTTTTCGTTCTCACTTCTTCATAGATCTTTTCTCTGCCTGGCATGACACCTGCAGGGATCCCCTCAAAGTTTCATGACTTTGAGCTTTGCAATGAATTCCAAATATGAGAGAAAACCACAAGTAAGACAATTAAAATTAGGCAAGTAGGACAACACTCAGACTACAAAGCTTCTCCAGTGTGGCTAAGTGTTAAAGCACTTACCAACCATGTGTGCAGCCCTGACTTTCACAATAAACACTACAAAACAAGATATTTCTGTAAACCAAATGAAATAATTAACAAAGCAAAAAGCCATCCTACAGAGTGGGGGTTGTAGAATTCACTGAACATACCAAAAATCATTGCATTCTATCTTTTTTTCTTTTTTTTATTCTTCTCTCATACAATAAATACATCCTGACCACAGTTTCCTCTCCCCCCACTTCTCCCAGTTCCTTCCCATAACCCTCTCTCCCCCAGATCCACTCCTCCTCTGTTTCCTTTCAGAAAAGAGCAGCCCTCCAAGGGATGTCAAGCAAACATGGCATAACAAGTTACAGTAAGACTAGGCACAAACCCTCATATAAGGGCTAGGCGAAGAAACCCGGTAGGAGAAAAGGGGGTCCTAAGAGCATGCAAAAGAGTCAGAGAAACCCCACTCCCACTGTTAATAGTCCCCAAAACACCAAACTAATAATCATAGTATATATACAGAGGACATAGCACAGACCCATGCACGCCCCATGCTTGCTGCTTCAGTCTCTGTGAGCCCCTATGAGCCCTGCTTAGCTGATTATGTGGGTCCTGTTCTCCTGGTGTCCTTGACCTCTCTGGCTCCTACAATTCTTCCTCCCCCTCTTCTGTGGGGGCTCCCCAAACTCCAAGGAGATGGAGGGACCTGATGCAGTTCTCCAATTTGGGCTATCTCTCCACCTAGTATTTAGCTGTGGGTCTCTGTTGGTCTAACTGGATGTTTGCATTCAAGTTATTCCCCACTCTCTCTTCTATCAAGTTCAGTGTATCTGGCTTTGTGTTGAAGTCTTTGATCCACTTGGACTTGAGTTCTGTGCAGGGTGATAGATATGGATCTATTTGTATTCTTCTACATGCACAGATCCAGTTAGACCAGCATCATTTGTTGAAGATGCTTTCTTTTTTTCCATTGTGTCTTTCTGGCTTTTTAATTTAAAAAAAAAACAGGTGTCCATACGTGTGTGGATTTGTCTGGGACTTTGATTAGATTCAATTGATCCACCTGTCTGTTTTTATGCCAATATTATGCAGTTTTTATTACTATAGCTCTGTAGTACAGCTTGAAATCCAGGATGGTGATACCTCTAGAAATTCTTTTATTATTCAGGATTGTTTTAGCTATTCTGGTTTTTTTCTTTTTCCATATGAAGTTGAGTATTGTTCTTTCAAGGTCTGTAAAGAATTGTGTTGGAATTTTGATGGGGATTGTGTTGAATCTGTAAGTTGTTTTTGGTAGAGTAGCCATTTTTACTATATTGATCCTACCAATTCATGAACATGGGGGATCTTTCATCTTCTGATATCTTCTTCAATTTCCTTCGTCAAAGACATAAAGTTTTTATTATACAGGTCTTTCACTTGCTTGGTTAGAGTTACCCCAAGATATTTTATATTATTTGTGGCTATTGTGAAGGGTGTTATTTCTCTGATTTCTTTCTCAGTCTGTCATTTGTATATAGGAAAGCTACTGGGTTTGGGGATTTTGTTTGTTTGTTTTTAGTTTTTTGTTTTTTGTTTTGGTTTTGGTTTTGGTTAATCTTGTATCCAGCCACTTTGCTGAAGGTGTTTATGAGCTGTAGGAGTTCCCTGATAGAATTTTGGGGGTCACTTATGTATAATATCATCTGTGAATACTTTGACTTCTTCTTTTCCAAGTTGTATCCCCTTGATTTCCTTCAGTCTCTTATTGCTCTAGCTAGAACTTCAAGTACTATAATGAATAGACATGGCAAGAGTGGACAGCCTCATCTTGGTCCTGATTTTAGTGAAATTGCTTTGAGTTTCTCTCCATTTAATTTGATGTTGGCTGTTGGTTTGCTGTAAATTGGCTTTATTATGTTGAGGCATGTTCCTTGTATTACTACTCTTTCCAGGACTTTTATCATGAAGGGGTGTTGGATTTTGTCGAAGACTTTTTAAGCAACTAATGAGATGAACATGTGGTTTTTTTTCCTTCATTTTTTGAATTGGTGGGTTACATTGATTTTTGTGTGTTGAACCATCCCTGCATCTCTAGGATAAAGCCTACTTGATCATGTTGGATAATGTTTATGATGTGTTCTTGGATTCAGTTTAGAAGTATTTTGTTGAGTAATTTTGCAGCTATGTTCATGAGGGAAATTGGTTTGTAAATCTCTTTCTTTGTTGAGTGTTAATGTGATTTGTGCCTCATAAAATGAATTGGGCAATGTTCTTTCTGCTTCTATTTTGTGAAATAATTTGAGGAGTATTGGCATTAACTCTTCTTTAAAAGTCTGGTATAATTCTGCACTAAAACCATTTGGCTGTGGGGTTTTTTGTTATTGTTGGGTTTGTTGTTGTTGTTGTTGTTGTTGTTGTTGTTAAGACTTTTAATGACTGCTACTATGTCATTATGGTTTACAGGTTTATTTAAATTGTTTGTCTGATCTTCATTTAACTTTGGTAAGTGGTATCTATTGAGAAAATTATCCATTTCTTTTAGATTTTCCAATTTAGTGGAGTAAAGTTTTTTTCCGTTTTTTGAGACAGGGTTTCTCTGTGTAGCTTTGTGCCTTTCCTGAAACTCACTTGGTAGCCCAGGCTGGCCTCGAACTCACAGAGATCCGCCTGCCTCTGCCTCCCGAGTGCTGGGATTAAAGGTGTGCACCACCACCGCCCGGCTTGGAGTAAAGATTTTTAAGGTATGACCCAATGATTCCCTAGATTTTCTCAATGTCTGTTGTCTCTTGTTATGTTCCCCTTTTGTCTCTGATTTTGCTAATTTGGGTATTCTCTCTCCATCTTTTAGTTAATTTGGATAAGAGTTTGTCTATATTGTTGATTTTCTTAAGGAACCAACTCTGTTTTATTCTTTGTATTGGTCTATTTGTTTCTATTTTTATTGATTTCATCCCTCAGTTTGATTATTTTCTGCCACCTATTCAACATAGGTGTGCTTACTTCTTTTTGTTCTAGAGCTTTCAGGTGTACTGTTAAGTTGCTAATATGAGATTGCTCCAATTTCTTTATGTAGACACTTAGTGCTATGAACTTTCCACTTAGCACTGCTTTCATTGTGTCCCATAAGTTTTGGTATGTTTTATATTCATTTTCATTGAATTCTAGAAAGTCTTTTAATTTCTTTCTGTCTTGACCCAATAGTCATTCAGTATAGAGTTGTTCAGTTTCCGTGAGTTTGTAGGTTTTCTGTTATTGATATCCAGCTTTAATTCGTGGTGGTCTGCTAGGATGCAGGTAGCTATTTCAATTTTCCTGTGTCTGTTGAGATTTGCTTTGTGACTGAGTATATGGTCAATTTTGGAGAAAGTTCTGTGAGATGTTGAGAAGAAGGTATATTCTTTTGAGTTTGGGTGAACTGTTGCATAGATATTTGTTAGGTCCATTTGATTTATAACATCTGTTAGCTCCAGTATTTCTTTGTTTAGTTTTTGTCTGGATGACTTGTCCATTGGTAATAGTGGGATATTGAAGTCTCCCACTGTCAATGTATAAGGATGAATGTGTGATTTAAGTTTTAGTAGTGTTTCTTTCATTTGGGCATAGATGTTAAGAACTGAAACATCATCTTGGTGGATTTTTCCTTTTATGAATATGAAATGTCCTTCCTTCCCTGTCTCTTTTGATTAATTTTGGCTGTAAGTCTGTTTTGTTAGCTATTAGAATGGTTACACCAGCTTGCTTCTTAGGTCCATTTGCTTGGAAAATCTTTTTTTCAATCTTTCACTCTGAGGTAATATCTATTGTTGATGTTGCAGGTTTCTCGTATGCAGCAGGAGGATGGATCTTGTTTTTGCATCCATTCTGTTAGTCTATGTCTTTTTATTGGAGAGTTGAGTCCATTGTTATTGAGAGATATCAATGACCAATGATTGTTCCTGTTTTGTTGGTGGTGGTGGTGGTGGTAGTAGTAGTGTGTGTGTGTGTGTGTGTGTGTGTGTGTGTGTGTGTGTATTTCCCTTTTGGTTTTGCTGGTGTAAGATTATTTCCTGAATCGGGGGGTGGGAGGAGGGAGAGGAGGGGGGTCTGTGGTTGGTATGGAAAATGAATAGAAAATTTCTTAATAATAAAAAATTTGAAAAAAAAAGAAAAGAAAAAAAGATTATTTCTTGTGTTTTATGGGTGTGGTTAACCTCCTTGGGTTGGAGTTTTCCTTCTAGTATCTTCTGTAGGGCTGGATTTTCGGATAAATGTTGTTTAAATTTGATTTTATCACGGAATATTTTGTTTTCTCCATCTATTGTGATTGAAAATTTTGCTGGGTATAGTACTTTGGCATGGCATCTGTGATCTCTTAGAGTCTGTAGGACATCTGTCCAGGCCCTTCTGGCTTTTAGAGTCTCCATTGAGAAACTGAATGTAATTCTAATAGCCTTTATATGTTACTTGGTCTTTTTCCCTTGCAGCTTTTAATATTCTTTCTTTGTTCTGTATATTTAGTGTTTTGATTATTATGTGATGGGGTACCTTCTTTTATGGTCCAATCTATTTGGTGTTCTGTCTGCTTCTTGTACCTTTATAAGCACCACCTTCTTTACATTAGGAAATTTTTCTTCTATAATTTTGTTGAATACATTTTCTGGGTCTTTGAGCCGGGATCCTTCCCCTTCTGTCCCTATTATTTTTATGTTTGGCCTTTTCATAGTGTCACAGATTTCCTAGATGTCTTGTGTCAGGAACTTTTTAGATTTAACATTTTCTTTGACTGATCTATTTCTTCTATCATACTTTGAGTGCTCTTCCATGTCTTATATTCTGTTGGTGATGCTTGAGTCTGTAGTTCCTGTTCACTTACCTAGATTTTCCACTTCCAGGATTAAACTGGTTTTTTTTCTTGCCTTTTTTTAAGAGATTTATTCACTTCCTCCTTAAAGACCTCTATCATCTTCATAAAGTTGTTTTTAAGGTCTTTTTCTTGTGTTTCAGCTGTTATGGAATGTGGCTAGAGTTTTCCTGCCTGGCCCACAGTCAGGATAAATCTCTCTCACCTGCCAGCCCCACAGCCGCTCAGACCCAACCAAGTAAACACAGAGACTTACATTGCTTACAAACTGTATGGCCGTGGCAGGCTTCTTGCTAACTGTTCTTATAGCTTATAATAATCCATTTCTATAAATCTATACCTTGCCACATGGCTCGTGGCTTACCGGCATCTTTACATGCTGCTTGTCCTGGCGGCTGGCTGGCAGTCAGTGACTCCTTCTGCCTTCCTGTTCTTTTTATTCTCTCTGTTAGCCCCGCCTATACTTCCTGCCTAGCCACAGGCCAATCAGTATTTTATTAGCAACACATTTGCCATACAGAACATCCCACAGCAATGGAATATTTAGGGATTGCTGTAGTAAGATAGCTGGGCTCTGGTGGTGACATATTGCCCTGGCTGTTGTTGATTGTGTCCTTACACTGGCATCTAGGCATCTGGTTTTGGGGTGATTATAGTTCTAGGTGCCAACTTCTGAGTTTGTCTTCATTGATGAGTGTTTTGTTCCTTGGTTTCTGTTTCCTCTGTAGTCTTCTGGCTGGTGTGGCCTGTGGTTGAGCAGAGGGTCTCCACTCAAATTGGGGGCTGGACTTCTGGTGGCCAGAATGTCCTCTGATTGAGCAGGGGATCTTCACCCAAGATGGGGGTTGGGACACGGTAACAAGGAGGGGTAGCAGGATTGGGGACGGAAGGATCACCAAGAGAGTAAGTGGGTCCACAGGCAGTTGGCCTACCTGGGTTTATGGTGGTTAGCATGGACTCTGGTCAAGTAGGGGGCCTCTGTCTGAGTCTGGAGCTAGAACACAGCAAAGAGGAGTGGAGGGGGATTGGGAGTAGGGGTAACATGCACCAAAAGAGTGGGGGACTCTGGGGGCAGGTGGCCTACCTGGAGTTCTGACATCAGGCATGGCCTCTGGTCAAGCAGAGGGCCTCCACCTGAATATCATTCCATCTTTCTAAAGAGCAGGCTTTGTGGTTCTTGAATTACATCTCAAGAAAGAAATTTTTTGTTTCGTTTTTGTTTTTCAGAACAGGGTTTTTCTGTGTAGCTCTAGCTGTCCTGGAACTCGCTCTGTAGACCAGGCTGGCCTCAAACTCAGACGTCCACCTGCCTCTGCTGGGAAGAAAGGCATGCCCCACCACTAACACACAGCAAGAAAGAAAAATTTTAATTAGTGAAAAAGAATCCAAAGGAATCTCAAATACCCATCAATTATTACCAAAATTAACATGCATATGCATGTGTAAATATGTTAGCATACAAGACAGAGAGGATAATTGAATTATTACAAAACAAAGAAATATGGAGACTTCAATTTGGAAATAAAATGTTACAGGATGCCCTGGAAGGTGGCACCCCATAACTTTACTGCTAACATTTATAGGTAATAAATCAGGGGTAGTTTGAGAAAGCTGTCTTATTAAGTGGGAGAAAACACTAGTTTCAGTAACAAAGCAAAAAAAAAAAAAGGGAGAGCACATTAGAAATTCAGAACGGGGGAGTTCAGAGTCCATTCCATATGGCTCAGTCCCACCTGGGGAGAGATTTGGTCCTAGTACAAAGTGACCGCAAGTGCAGAAGTTTGGAATCATGGCTTAATACAAAACAAGGGTCTCCAAAACATGCATGCTTTACTTTCAGTACCAGATAATTTACAGGAAAAGGGGAGGCAGAAATGGAGTGGAGAGTAGGAGGGAAGGATGGATGGGAAGGGAGGAGAGAGAGGAGAGGGAGATTGATTGGTTGATTGATTGATTGATTGATTGACTGATTGATTGTAGGAGAGGCAAAAGTACTATGAGTTACATAAAGTTTTTCCTTTGAGATTTAAACATTCCATCCTTGGATAGAGAGATGGCTCAGCTTAAGAGCACTAGCTGCTCTTCCAGAGGATATGAGTTCAATTTCTAGCACCCACATGGCAATTCACAACTATTTGTAACTCCAATTCTGGGGTATTCAACACCCTCATACAGACATACATGCAGGAAAAATGCCATACACATGGACTAAAAATAAATAAATCATTAAAAATTAATTTAAAAAAAGAAACATTCCATCCTGTAGAGAAGCTCCTTTAGCAGGAAGGTGAATAACTCAAGATAGCTTCAGGAAGTCCCTGAAACTGATCAGATTTACTAGGCCCCTTCTACCCAAGAGTAAACAATGAAGACTACTAAGAGTCTCTCTCAGACACTACATGATGCAAAGAAGACTCTGAGGCCAAACCAGCTGCCTGGAAGAAGCAGAAACCAGCTGAAACGTCTGGAAGATGTTTAGACCAACTTGGAAAGGACACTCACCAGCCTGTTGAGTTGCCTGTGGGCTATGCAATGTGTTCCAGGTTTCCAGTGAGCTCTCATTCACCTAGGGTGGGCTTTGGTGGTGAAGCTGTCATTGAGTTGTTTCTGCTCCTGTAAGTAACCCCTCACCCATATTCTTGTAAAATTAATAGTTTAACAAATTGGACTTTAGTGGCATCTGTACTTTGGTTTGTCATGGGCTTCCTATCGGGGTGAGTAGACATACATGCTGCATCTTCCCAGGAAAAGTCTTGTCACACAACTCCATGGAACTACAACTGGCAACAGAAAGACACATTCAGACCAAACAAAAGCAAAAGCAGAGACTTCAAAAGTACTACAACCAGTTGTATTTATAGCTCAGTTAGTACAGCACTTGCCTAGGATACACTAAACTGAGCAAGATGGCCCGTGGCTGTCATCCCAACAATTAAGTGAAGATTACAGGAGGTTCAAAGGAAGAGGTATATAAGCGTCTGTCTCAGATAAATAAATGGATGGATGAATAGATACAAATAAATAAAGCAGAACCAACATTGATCACTGAGCAGATTTGCAGTACAAGGAGACAGTAGAAACACTGGGGTCTGCATACTCTACAGGTTCTGGTGACATTCTCTCTTCTCAGCATTTAATAGTATCAGGGGCAAGAAGTCATTTGAGAAGACCCCGTTGAGTCCGTGGCTAGGCATCTGAAGAAGCAAAGACATCTCCCTGCACTGTCGACTCTGGGAATCAAGGCAAATGTCAGGGCACCTTGTCTCATATTCCTTTCCCATTACTGTGATAAAATACCCTCACAAAAGAAACTTAATGGAGAAAGAGTTGATTTGGCTAGCCATTTCAGGTACATCATAGCAAGGAAGTCACGGTGGCAAAAGCTTGAAAAAACTGCTCTCATTACATTTATAGTAAGAAAGAGCAATGGTCACATGTATGCTCATCTGTCTCTCTAGTTTTAATTCACTCGAGGTCAAAGCCCACGAAACAACACCTCCCAAATTCAGGATTAATCTTCCTACTTCAATTAACCCAACTGAGAAAATCTCTCACCAACATGTCCATAGACCAACCTAATCTGGACAACTTGTCATTGAGATTCCCTGCCCAAATGATTCTGAATCGTGTCAAGTGACCAATCAAAAGTAATTACCACGAGACTAGTCTCTGGGCTCTGGAAAGCATACAGAATGCCTCTGGCCATAGGTAAACCTCTAAATCTGAGAGCCCTATCCAGTGTATATAGTCTGAAAGAACATCCTTAGTTATAATACTCTCTGCATGGCCCATGAGCTGCACCCTCTGGTTGCAAGGCAAGGAACATAAAGATGGGCATAGAAATGATGATTGCACAAAGCTCTGTGCTTTGCCAGACTTTTAAAGATAAGCCAGATGGTGAAGAAGCAGGATCTACCCCTTGATTCAGACTATTAACTACATATTAACTCCACCTGTACTCAGGTAAATGATCACATGGAGTCTGTACCTGGTCACCCATGAGTGTGAGACAGTCTACACAAAAAATCAGGTGCGTGATCACAGATACACCTGAGCTCATGCAAGTGGCCACATAAAGAGACGGTTGTACCTGTGCTCAGACAAATGACCATATAATCAGTCTGCACCTAGGCTCAGGAGAGTCACTGCATAGAGATAGATATCATATCATATCTAAATTTAATTCTGTGGAAAGCTCTGTCCTATACTCTTCTTTCTTTTATTTATTTCCTTTCTTTTTCTTTTCCTTTTTTTAAATGTAGCTTTTCTAAATAGCCTGGTTTGGGAGCTCCCTGCCTCATGCTCCAAAGTACTGAGGCTGAGTGATTGGATTTCTTTACCATTTCTCTTTTGAGCCTAACCTTAAACTTATTCTCTTCTTCTATATTATTTCCCATCTCTATTTCCTTTTCATTCTTTCATTTGTCTCTGTTGCTTTAATAGAAATCACTATTATTACACTTGTTTTTTAATATTTAAACTTTCATTAACTAATACCTTAGGACATACTCAGTTCCTATATTCCACAAAGGTTACTGGAGTTATTGTATTTTCATAGCTAGCTTATCCATAAATTTTGGTCATTTCTGCATTTAGCATTCACCTCTTAGTATAGGGTTTTAGAATATACTTGGTGCCCTGAGTATGAAGGTTTAGCTACTGAGCCCCATCCCTATTCCACTGGGGAGGAAATGTCGTGTCTACTATGACATAGTCTCATTTGGAAATAGTTTTTAAATTTAAAGAAAATAAGTAATCAAAAAAAGAACCTAAAACTGACCAAGTCCCATCACATAAACACAAGAAAAACACACAGAAATATTCAGTAACATGACTTTTTCCAAAATTACCACTTACTAAGCAGTCAATTCCTGTAAGAAATTATGAAATGAAATCCCAGAGAAAGAATTTGAAATGATGATTAGAATGGTCAACAAAATCAGAGGACACACATTTCAAAATGAACTCAAAGAAAATGCAAGTAAATCATTGAATGAAATCAGGAATTTAACACAGGATATGAGCAATTCAATAAAGAGAAATAGTGAGAAAATAAAATTGAAATTTTTAAAAACAAGTAGTTCAGTAAAGCAAATTTAAAAAAAACACTTACCAGGCACATGCCTTTAATCCCAGCATACTGGAGGCTGAGGCAATTGATCTCTGTGAGTTCGAGGCCAGCCTGATCTACATGGCAAGTTCCAGGACAGCCAGGGCTACATAGAGAGACTCTGTCTCAATAAAACCAGGATCTGGGAGGAGCTGGAGGAGGGAAAAATCATGATCAAAGTATATTGTATGCAAAAGAAAGAAAAAGACACAACAAGCAAACAAACAAAACCTCAATGGAAAGCTTCACTAATAGAATAAAAAAGCAGCAACAACCAGGGAGTGGAGCTGACCTGACCCTAAGAGACCTGTTGGGTGTGCTGTGGATGGCAGGGCAGGCAAAGTGCTGTTGCCAAGGCCCTTTGGAACCAAGAGGATCATGAGTACATCCCATACACTAAGCACCTCACTTTACACTGTCAGACTTTGTATTTTTAGAGACTTTAAAAAGACTTTGGATAAAATGTTGGAATTTTTAAAGAGGGTGGAACTTGTAAAAGTTTGAATGTTTTGTATTGCAATATTGATATTAATGTGAAATCATGGGGATAAACAAGAAAGGAAAGTTATGGCTTGAAAGTGATATGTTTTCACAGCTCTAAATGGGATGTCTCCATTAAATCCCTTCCCTCGGAGTTCAAGGAACCCCATAGAAGAGGAGGCATAAAGAATATAAGAGCCAGAGGGACTGGAGGACACCAAGAACACAAGGCCCCTAAATCAACATGAGCAGAGCTCATATGAACTCACAGAAACTGAAGTGTCCTGCACAGGGCCTGCATGGGTCTGCATCAGGTCTTCTGCGAATATATTATGTCTTCCAGTTCAGCGTTTTGGTGGGACTCCTGAGTGTATGAACGAGTGGGTCTCTGATTCTTGTGCCTTCTCTTGGACTCTTTTCCTTTGGTTGGTTTGTCTTTTCCAACTTTGATGTGATATTTTTTTGTTTTATCATACATTTTATTTTGTTGTGTTTTGTTGTTACCTCTTAAGAGTTTGTCTTTTCTAATGAGAGACAGAAAGAGAGTGGATCCAGATGGGAAGGGAGGTGGGGAGGAACCGGGAGGAGTAGAGGGAGGGGAAATCATAATCAGGATATAGTGTATGAGAAAATAACCTATTTTTAATAAAAATATATTTCAATAAGTATATATTTACATCGTTTCACCCTCCCCTTTCTCCCACCTACCCTTCCCATCCTCTGCGTTTCTCTCTCTCAAATTCATGGCCTCTTCACCCTGCGACTGATGGAAACAGATGTAGAGACCCACAGCCAAACATTAGGTGGGTCTCAGAGAATCCTGAAGAAGAGGGGAGGAAGGATTGTAAGACCCAGTGGTGTCAGGGGCACCACAAGAAAACTCGCAGAATCAACCAACCTGGGCTCACATGGACTCACAGAGACTGAACCAGCAACCAGGGAGCCTGCATGGGACTGATCTAGACTCTCTGAATATATGTTACAGTTGTGTAACTTGGTCTTCATGTGAGACTCCTAACAGTGAGAGTAGGGGCTGTCTCTGACTCTGTTGCCCACTTTTGGGACCCTTTCCTCCCACCATTTTGCCTCATCCAGTCTTAATAGAAGAGGAGGAGCTTAATCGCACTGCAACTTGATATAACTTGGCTGGCTGATATCCATGGGAGGCCTGCCTGTATCTGAAGAGAAACAGTGGAGGAGGAGTAGGTGGGTGGGAGAGAGGGGAGGGAGAAGGAACTGGGAAGAGGGGAGGGAGGAGAAACCTTGATTGGGATGTAAAAACAAAAATGAATGAATAAATAAATAAATAAACAAAAAAAGAAAAATGAAAAACTTCATGGCCTCTTCCTTCTTTCATTGTTGTTACATATATAATGCATAAATATACTAATGCAACCTGATAAGTCAAAAAAAGTGAAATGTTTTGGTGACAAGTTGTCAAGGGGTAATTTGTGAATTTTTTTTGTCCACTTCAGGGACAAGGACAGAACCTCTAGTTAGTGGAAAAGTACAGACCCCCATAAGACAGGGAACTAGATCATCTTACAGTCAGGCTGCCTAGCAACAGGACATTGAGTAGAGCCCTTGACCTTTTCACCCTGTGGACATCCTGCTAGCTTGCCCCACCTTATGCAGATAACAGCCTCTTGCTCCCCCACCCTGCAGGAACTATATAAACCCTCCTGGAGAAAAATAAAGTTGCACCTTGATCAGAAAATCTTGACTTGGTGTATTTCCTTTGTGTCTCCTGTCCCTAATCATTCCGTCCTTAGGGTGGTCGAGAATCCGTTGAAGCCCTGCTGGACGGGGCAGTCCACCTGCTGCAAACTTAAACATATTTGAGAAGAGTGAATCTTAATTGAGAAAAAGTTTTCATAAGATTGGCCTGAAGGCAAGTTTCTGGGGTATTGCCTTAATTAACGACTGATGTAGGAGGTCCCAGCTGGCAGTGCCAATCCTGGGCAGGTAGTCACATAAGAAAGCAGACTGAGCAGGCCGGTAAGAAGCATTCCTCCATGGTCTCTGCTTCAGTTCCTGCCTCCAGGTCCTTATTCTGGTTTCACTGGATGTAAGATGAAGCAACAGTTTCCCCCCAAAGTCACTTTTGGTCTTGGTGTATGATGGCAGCCAGAGAGAACCTAAGACTCAGGGTATGTAATTCTCCCCATGGATAAAGCCTCGACTCCAGCCATGAAACAGATGCTTACTCCAAAAGCAGTTGTGTCCCTGTTGCACAGTGACAGCATCTTGCCTGTGGGGGATTATCATAGGACACAGAAAGCAGAGCTGGGTAAGGCCACTGAGGCCTTCTTCTTGATTTGTTTTCTTTCTGTTCTGCCACAGCATGCATGGGACCTTCCAGCACTGTGAACACCAGCCGGCAGAGAGGAAGCATCCAACTTAGTTCTACTTGATTTATCTATGTGCTGCATCCCATGTCTGTGGTTTCTTCAGTAATAGGGTCTTAGCATCTGGGTTTGCTAGGTTACTAGGCCAATGGCAATACCCTCCATTGTTTTATGGCATTGTGGAGTAGCATTATCCATCCATGGAGGGTGCCTCCAATCAAAATAATTAATTAATTAAATCATTTAGTTACTTTCTCAATTGACTAAGTCTCTGCATGGCTGATGCCTCTGTCCTAAGTTTTGGTTGACCTTTTCCCACAACCCCATTGCCCGTAGCACCATCCCCGTTTAAGCCTTTCTAGCCCCAGAGTCCCCCCAACTCCACTTTCATGTCACATGCATTTTATTGTCCCTCCCCTCCAGACCTCCTCTCATGGCTCCTTTCCTGTTCCCTAACTTCTGCAGACACTAACTCCTATTTAAACACAGAAATGGAAAACGAAGACGCTAGGGTCCACATGCCAGAGAACATAGGCGGCTTCTGTGGCTATTTTGACAGAGATGCCAAAAGCATACATTGGAGCACAGGCAGCCATCCTCATTGACACATAGTGTGGAAAACTAGATATACACGTGTAGAAGACTAAAACTGCATCCCTATCTCTCATCCTGAAGAAAAATCAGTTCCACCTGGATCAAAGACCTTCATATGAGACCTGAAATTCTGAACATGCCAG
>CABHPQ010063684.1:0-11179 GCA_902168405.1 Peromyscus aztecus
CACACACACACACACACACACACACACACACGAAATGAGTCTAAATGGAGACAGAGGTCAACTAGAAATCTTTTGCTACCAAACAAAACCTCCAGTGGCAGGAAGGGGTTATTTATATCTTGTTGAGTTGTCCAAAGGAAGCCCAGAGAAACCCCCAAACACCAGGAGGTATTGCCAAGATTTTTGGTTATTCTCCATGACCCTCTTGATGAGACAACACTTATTTATGTCACCAGACATAAAGAAGTCTAACTGGTGTCTAACTAGGAGTTTCACCCCTCCTGACTAGTGTTTGTGTACTGGAAGGTACTCTGCATATTATCAGACAAGAAAGGTAATCATCAATATCTCCCAGCTACAACCTTGAAATGGACAACAGTAGCCTGCCATATATGTATATACATATATACATATATGTACATGTACACACAAATATACATATATGTATATGCATATATATGCAAATATATGCTGGTGCAACAGTGGCACAAATATTATGGGAGTAACTAACCACTTTCTGATTGGACTTAAGACCCACTCCATGAGATGGAATCCATAGTTGACACTAGTAAAATGGCCAAGATCTTAGACAAGATAGATTGTGTGCTTAAGGGAAACCCTAATACTAATATTATTATTATGCTAAAGGAGCATAGCAATAAAATGACTCCTAATGACTTTCTACTACACCCATAGATCAGTGACTCACTCAGCCTTCATCAGAGCAGCTTCTTGCAGTAAATGCCAACTAACACAGAGACCCATAACTAGACTGTGCAGAAAGTGTGAGACTTTGGAGCACTCAGTTCTAAATGAGATGTCTTCATTAGAGCCCTTCTCTCCTCGAGGCTCAGTGTTCTACGTGGAAAAGGAGGCAGAAAGGTTCTAAGAGGCAGAGGTAATGGATGAATCAAAGGGAACAGTGTCTTCCAGACACAACAGGATGGATGCACATATGACCTCACAGAGATTGTGGCAGCATACATAAGATCTGCACAAGTTCAAGCCAGACAAGATCACAGAACTGAGAGGGAGAGGTGGACCCTCTAACCAAGAAGCTATCTACAATTGACACCTGCTCGAAAGGGAAAAACATGGTTTTCTCCCATCCAGTCTCATTGGGTATATTGACAACACCTCAGGGCTGTAGAATGGTGGCCCAATGTAGAAATTCCATACTTTCTGATGTCTCAGTTTTCTGATCCTTTACTTTCTAATTTCCCCAAAGGTTCAGCAACTATAGCTATTGCTAGCTCACTGCATTTAACGATCTCTGAGCCTTGATTTTTTTCATCTGCATAATGCGGGAGATGAAGTTACCTAAATCATTTTGCCACTATGAGATTGCAGAGAGCATATTAAAATTGACATGTTCTAAGCTTTAAATGCAATGCTAGTTGGTTGTTGTTAGAAGTCACACATCTGAGCCTGGTGTCTCCTCAGAATGCCATCAAAGTGACCTGGACTTTGTCTGGAAAACCAAGCTCTTCTCATGTTTTGAACTGCTTCTCCAAATATTTTTGGTAGGAGCCATCAGGAGTTGATTATACCTTCTGGAATTGCCTACTCACATCAGATACATCCAGTGCTTTATATGCCCATAGGTGTGCTAAAGCAAAGTCTGGCAAGCTTCCCCCCCCCCCACCCATTGATTACCAGATTCTGTTGTATGTTAGAGACTGGTCACATAGAACACTTCACCCTAAAGGTCGAAAATGAATGACCAGCTACTACCTGGCTGTGAGGACCTGGAAAGGAGTACTATGAACTCAAAAAGGACATCAGAGGGAGGAGGAAGTCACAGTTGTTTCCAGTTACTCCAGCGGAGATGTTAGCCTCTTCAGCTCCATTGGGTGGTAACCCACCACCAGCAGGTTCTTGCACAAAGCCATTTTCCTGAACACCCACTAAAGAGACATTTAAAAGCTTCCAGACTGGAGTTTTTCCTGTGATGGGACTCTCATCCTCTCCCCAATGTGCGCGCGCGCGCACGCGCACACACACACACACACACACATGCACTGTTTCATTCATAATAATTTTCATGTGCATTCTCACAGAAGAAAAATAGTTACAAATTTCTTTATTTTGCTTGGGAAGTGATCAGATCTGGTTGGTAATTGCCTGCCTGATCAAGAGCCATTTCCTTCATGGTTAACCAAACATTGGCTCCACTCAGCTGGGCCCGTTTTAAATATCACCAAAAGTGAATAGCTCCAATTACTACAGGAAACACATTTCCCGACATGAAACAAGGACCAGAAACAGATTTGTCCGTGTCTCAAAATGCATGTCATTTCAAGGATAGGCAGGCATGTTATTCCTTTATCCGCTGAACCCTCTATCCCTTGCTCCCATATATACACAAGCTCTACAACACACACACACACACACACACACACACACACACACACACACACACACACACATTTTAGGAATTGTGGAAGAACTCAAAAATTTTGTTTCTGAATTCCCTATGAAAATGGCTGGAACTTTTTTACAGTGATACTTCATCTTAAAATGAAAAAAAATATCATGGAAAGTCAAACAGGAAGCAAAGCTCCCCTTACACTTTCCTTGGAGGAAAAGAGAAATAGACATCAGAAAAAAATACTTTAGAAAGTATTATACTACTCTTTAGATATTGATTATTGTCAGAGGAAATAGTTCAGACAAATCTTAGGTTTGTTGGAGACTGACAGAATTGGAAACTTTAAGAATTCGGGCATCCATTTACAGACCTTTCATGCATCCCATCCTCACAATTTGGTGCCTAATTTTGGTAAAGCTATTAATGGCCCTCTTTGGATCCCATCTAAGGACCATGAACTTGCATTACCTGATTCAGGGATTCTATTCAAGAGACCTCTTACTCTGACAGTGACACAGGGTTCAGCTGTGGTGTAGCCAAATGCCAGACGACAGAAATTGTCCTCCTTCCTTGAAGAAATGTGCTGCTTCCAGTAGTATAAGAAATAGAAGTAAGAGAGTCCAAGTTTGTCCCTGTTAGTCTACACTAAGCAAGAATCTGTTTTCTTGGGGAGCTTCTCCAACTAAAGGAAAAAGTAGTTAAAGTCACTGTGGATCACTCAGCTCTAGGCCATAGTCCATTACAATTCTCTCTTAGTTGTCCTGAGGTGATAAACCTGACAGGGAAAAAATTGAAACAATGTTCTGAGATATACTAAGAGAAACTTAAGGTTGTGAGTTCTGGGGACCTGAAGACTGAAGAGACATTAAGAGTCATCACACTTTCCAGGTCACAGGACCCACCAGGCCATCTTCTTGGGCTCACTGTGATTAAGTTGCTTGCTTGCTAAACAGCAAGAAGAGAGGATTTCTGGAGTCAAGCTGCTAAACTGCTATTGATTGAGTCTTGAAAGAGATTTTCAACTGTGAATGCATATGTTTAGGATAGAAATGAGAACATTGCATTTTAAAGTCAATCCACATCTTACTCTGTTCGTTCAGTCCTTGGGAGGCACTACTCCCTCTTACGTTTCCCTCTAAGTATGTCAGTTAAAGCTCAGAGGAGGGCACAGCCAGGCAAGGATGCAAAGGGAGACACAGAGAGGATGTCCTCCCAGCACGCCCAAAGCCCTGGAGACTGAAATCATCTCATTGTGCTTTCATGGCTGACCTTGAGTCAAAGCAGGTTGAAATTGCATGGAAGAAGGTCCCAGCAAGGTCAGTTCTAGGAAGTAACAAATTTTGCTCCACCTACTCACTGCTGGAAAGAACTGCAAGTTCTCTTGTGCAGTTCACTTGTGCCTCGACCCTAGGCAGAGTGACCTCTGGGCTCCCAGAAGAGTTAGTGTGGGCATCTTTGAAGTGGAAGAGCTCAGTCTGAGACTCGTCGGGCATTACCATCATGAGCACACAGAGATCCACTGCTACTTCTTGCCTACCAGGTAAATTTCCCCTCCTTTCTCGCCAGGCTGTTGCTTTTTTTTGAGTGCCTTCTGCAAAAATGTTCTTTATAGGCTCCGTCATCCCTCTTAGATATCATTAGTCAAGTCTTTCAGGTTAGGAAGATTCAGCTGAAGTCAGACTTGGTGTCAAGTTCCTTCACCTGGAAACTGGCAGATTTCCTGAAATCACTGCTTCCTAGAGCACTGGTTCTCAACCTGCGGGTTGTGAGCCCTTGGGCAAACTTGTATCTCCAAAAATATCACACCACGATTCATAACAGTAGCAAAATTATAGTTATGAAGTAGTAACAAAATAATTTTATAGTTGGGGTCACCACAACATGAGGAACTGTATTAAAGGGTCACAGCATTAGGAAGGCTGAGAAGCACTGCCTCTGGGCTGGGACAGAAGGCGCTGAAGCAGAGGAGATTATGCTTCCATTAAGTTAAGAATGCCAAAGTAAGTTTAGAGAGCCTAGGTGTGAGAAGTGATACTTGTGCCTGGCTAAAAAGTGAGAACTGTGGCTAACATGGAAGACTGTTAGCTGAGTGCTTAATATTGAGAGGTGACCTTGGAGGCAGTCTGTGAGCAATGATGCCTTCTTCACAGGCTCTTCCCTAAGGACCCCTGGCTTGCTGAGCCAGAAGGGTGTGGTTTTTCCTGTGCCCCTTGTGGATGCACTTGCATCCACAAGGGGCAGCAGAGTTTGTCAAAGGATGTCTTTTATTTGTTCATGTTTTCTCTCAAGAGACCTTGAGTTCAGATACAGCAATTGTAACACACGCAGCCACACACACATATCCATCCTCCCCACACAAGAATACACACCAAATACACTTTTATTCAGACTAGTAAAAGATAATATAGAAAATACGTAATAGTGAAAGGAACATTACAGTAGTTATTGTAGATTTGGCACAATCATCCCTTCACTCCCAGCTCTTCTGCCTGTTACTGAAAGAGCAAAGAGTACATAAAAATGGCAGAAAAAGAAAAATGTGGAAAATGAAAAATAAAATACACTAGGTGAGAGAGAGAGAGAGAGAGAGAGAGAGAGAGAGAGAGAGAGAGAGAGGACAATAGAGGAAAAGAAGAAAGAGAATGCCAGAAATTAAGAGACATAAAGAAACACGAAGGAGAAACCTCAAATAAGTAACAGGTGTCAGTGAGATAAAGAAAAGCAAACATACAGAAACAGAAAGGGACCATGAGGGATAAAGAAGAGGAATAGAGACCCACTGAGCATTCTGTCTGTGAGTACCACATCCGTAAGTCTGCTTTCTTGCTTCTGGAGAACTTGAGGAGATAAACTGAAAGTCTTCAAACTGTGATATTCCTCTCAAGCATGTTACAGAACCTCCTGTTCCCTCTACTGTAGTGACTTGAGTTAATCAGTACAATGCCCATAAAAGACAGCAATTTTGCATTAGATAAACACACCATCACATTAAAAAACAAGTTTCATTCAGGGGCTAGAGATATGGCACAGAGATTAAGTGCACTGGCTGCTCTCCTAGAGCTTCTGAGTTCAATTCCCAGCAACCATGTAGTGGCTCACAACCAACTATAATGGGATCTGGTGCCCTCTTCTGGCATGCAAGCATACATGCAGACAGAACACCCATACATAAAATACATAAATAAAATAAAATAAAATTTCATATAAATTTCATTCAAGACTGACTTTAAAATATTTATAATGCCAAAACAAAATAATGATGAAAGGTAGGTAAAACATCAGTCAAGAAAGAAATCATCCCTGAAGAAAATGCTTATATCACTTTATAGATATCTTCATAATTATGAGTAAAAATCTGCAGTAATTTTCACAGAATACACAGACACAAACACGAATAGCTATTCAGAATTTTTATTCTGTCAAAACAAGTAAAGGTGAATTAAAACATAATGAAATACTCTAGTCAGGGCTGGAGGAATGGCTCAGCAGTTAAGAGCAACTATTGTTCTTCCAGAACACTTGAATTCTATTCCTAGTGCTCAACTGAGGCACCTCATAACTGCCTGTAACTCCAGCCCTATGGGATTCAGCCTCCTCTTCTGGACATCACAGACACCTGCCTTCACATGTAGGTACCCACACACAGATACATACCCATATATATAACTAAAAATAACAACAACAACAACATTACTAGATCTTTAAAAATGAAATACTGTAGTTAAGGAGACAAGAGGAGATGTCAAACAGATGACTGTTAGACAAGGAAGGGATGAAAATGTATATGCCTGCCAATGAAAATGAGTGGAAGTTTAATAACCATGATACATACACAGAGGACCTGGTGCAGAACCATGCAGGCCCTGTGCTTGCTGCTTCAGTCTCTGAGTTCATATGAGCCCTGCTTAATTGATTTAGGAATACTTGTTCTCCTGGTGTCCTCCATCCCCTCTGACTCCTAAATTCTTTCTGCTTCCTCTTCCATGGGACTCCCTGAGCTCTGAGGGAGGGGGGATTTGATGGAGATATCCCATTTAGAGTTGTTTATTCCAAGGTCTATTTATATCATTCAGCTTAGCATTTATGAGACTCCTGGGTCTCTGATTCTTGTGCCTTCTCTTGGGCTCTTTTTCTTCTGTTGGTTTACCTTGTCCCACTTAAATGTGGTGGTTTTTGTCTTATTTTACTATATTTTATATTGTTATGTTTTATTCTTTTGTCCTAGAAACCTGTTCTTTTCTAATGAGAGACAGAAAGGGAGTGGCTCTGGATGGGAAGGGTGGGGCAGGAACTGGGAGGAGAAAAGGGAGGGAAAACTGTAATTAGGATATATTGTATGAGAAAATAATTTATTTTCAATAACAGAAGAAAATAAAATAGACAAAGAAAAAGAAAGTTTAACAGCCAAGATATAAAATATTGAGTAGTCATTAATTCAGGTTGACATTTGCAAAATGCATGTCCATGTGATAAAATAGATTAGAAGCACTATCTGAAATGAGTTGTGAATATTGATACCAATTGCTTTAATGTTTACTAAAATACTAGCACATTGAATCCTATAATCCAACTATTTATCTAAGTGTCATTTGCATAACTGCACTGAAAAATTAAAAACAATCACTCTCCATGAGCAATATGCAAACATGATTTCCATAATTACCTTTATTGCTTTATTACTGACAGTTTTTGGTACCTAGGATATTCTGACTTGAACATTTACTTCAAGCAGGAATGTTTGTCTAGTTGTGTAAAAACCTTGTAAAGGAAGACAGTGGGTAAAAGTAAGCATAACTTCAGCGCTAAGCATAGTCACTGTAGATGTCTACCTACATTTAATATTTTGATAGACTTAAGGGAAAGACTTCATCCTCCCACCATTGTAGATGCTAGGTATTGCTGAGCTCTAATCCAGTGAAGATCATTATTGAGATATGGAAGGAATCCACTTACACCTTATTCACTTGCCTTAAGAATGATGGAGTGGAGTAATATATTAAGGAGTGAGACTATACTAGAATACCTAAAGGGAGTTCTAGAGATTACAAAGGCATAAGATTTGGTGGACTATAGCCTATGGTGTGACTGTTTCCTTCTTTGTGGCAGGTCCAGTTCATGCATGTTTAGATTAAACAAAGTTAGAGGAATATGGGCCACAGATTTGGAGTCAGGGTTTGGACTGTGTTGCTTGCATATAAAATCATTTGGTGAAAAGGTATGTGGAACAGATTTATAAAAGCATGTTTTCCCCTAGTTTTAGAGAAATGAAACGATTCTTCACAATATCTTCCAATAATTCATTATTGGAATAAACTTGGTATATTCCTTTTCAAGTGACCTATGCTGGCCATATTTTTGATATCCTTGCAATTTTGTTGGTTTGCTTGTTGACTTATGTGCTGAGGATTGAACATACGACCCTGCACATGCTAAGACCTAAACTTTGACTTCACACAGCAATATTGTAATAATAAAATAGTTGTACATATTTTTGGAATACAAGATGATGTTTTGATACATATACACAGCCAGCACTTGTTATTGTAATAGTGCCAATAGAGCAACAGAATGGTAACTTAAAAAGTGTAGATTTGATTCAAGTTTGATGTTTTAATGAGTGAAGACTGAAAGATGTAAGACACACAGTTATTAATTGTGTACATCATGCCTACTCCTGAAAGAGCTGAAGTAAACATACAATACCTATTCTTGCAGTTACTCAGATAATTATGTAATAGAGCAACCTGTGTGTTCATTTTATTCTTTTCTCTTATCCATTGACTTTGTCTGAAATTATTCAAGGATAAAATTATCCTTAGAGTTCTGAGGACAAAAGTGCTAACAAGAAACGAAGAAAATCTGGTAACTTTAAGTGATGAGTTAAGTGAAAAAAGAGTTATATGACTTTGAGTATTAGAAATACAATGAGCCTAAGCCTAATGTTCTATTATCATAAGAAAGCCTTCAGTATTTGTTAGTAATAAAACATAATTAAATTTAATAGAATAACTTTTCCTTCAGCTAAGTTTCCATCTGTCCCCTCAAGAAGAACACAGCTAGTAAGGATAAGAACTTATCTCCCTTCTCTCTGTTATCTAACTCTCCCTAGGAACAATGATGACAATCATTGTTTTCCACGGATAACTCATGTGCTAGCCTAACTCAATTGTTAGACTAACAAGCTCACAAAAGTTCTTGAGAGATTATACCAAATTAATGCAAACCAGAAACTGAAAGATCCACTTGAGAATTTATTTAATATTTGTTAGAGCAGTTTCCTCAAATCCCTGGAGTAGGAACACAGTTATATGTTACTGGCTTATCATTTACAAATCCATCTAATTATGTGAGACTATACACTTGCATTGCATTGATAGAATACCAAAAATATTATTACAAAAGCAAAGTTAATGAAGTCAAATTATATGTTCTATTAGACATGTTTCCCACGGATTTTGGAAACACAAATATAGTATTTTTTGTTTCATCCATTGATTCTAATTATTTAAAAAGTTTACAATTTAATAATGATTAGTCTTAACATAGCTGATCTTTTGAATCTGATGTAAGATTTAACCAAAAGTTGTGGGTTTTAACATTGGCCTGGATCTCTTCTCCTCGGATGTGGACTCAGTTTACAGATGTATAGTTGATACAAAGACTAACACATTCTTGAAATTAACTTTTCTTTTTCTCTTTAATGTTGAACACAGGTATGAACCCTGATTTAGGCATTGGGCTAAGTGGTTTACAGAAATTATTTTACTTGACCTTCTGATAGATCTACTTACTCTCTTACAGAAACATAGTCTATGATGACAGCATTATAGGGAAAAATCTTAGATTCCTGGGGAGAAATTAGTTTAATGCCAACAAAAAATTTCTGCAAGTCACTCAGAAGGTAGTACAGTCAGAATCTGAATTAAAACAATGTTAACCCAAAGTCCATCTTGTTACAGCTTCAGCTTTATCCCTGTTTATTATCATATTCCTGGGAGATCAGGTAGGAACTCAGATTACTCACTGAAGATTCTAGTTTGTATTGGAAGTTTACAATCCTCAGAGATTCAACAATTCATGAGTTCCTTATCCCTAAAGCTCCTTTTGTTGTAAAAGAAGAAAGAGGAAAGGAAGACCTTGGTATCAGGGTGATCTTCCAAAAACCTTGTCAAAGTGAATATAGTTTTTTTCAGGATTTCTTCTGTCTGTAAGTGATGAAAATTCATCTGAAAGTCACTTAAGCAAACAAGGATGCCTTCCTGTTTTATGTAACTTAGCAAGTATAGGAAATGTTGAATTTGGGTACTCAAATGATATGATGGGGCTGCCCATGCCCATATCTGACAATTCTTGGCTGTGCTTTCCCAAGGGTTCATTCTAGAGCTAAAAAAAAAAAGGCATGAAGAGGAGGATCTTGAGTCTGATTCACAGTCTACAAGGTTGAACTACATAAAAACATCATAATATAGCGGAGTGAAAATTAAGGGAAAGAGAGAATAACAATTGAAGGAAACAATCTCCATCAAGACATTGCTTGTGCTTCTGCTAAAGAGTAACATTAGGTGTCCAGTCAGGCTCCAAGTTCTAACTTTATTATATAGTATCTGTATGAAAATACAGACAGACATATACATCACATATATTTGAAATAATTATCTCCAAATGAAGAGCGAGAATGGAAATATCTCCACATATAAGTTTGGTATCAAAGTTTTAGTTAGTAAGTACTGCAGAACCCAGGATACTACTCTAGGTAGACTTAGTTCTCTTAAATATAAGGGTTTTTTTTCATGTACATACACTTGCCTAGAAGCAACATTTTCATACTTTGTGTCATAAAAACTTTAATAATGTACCTGTTTATTGTTATTAAAAAGGTATTACAGTGTTTGGTAGAGATACAAATTACTTTTCTATATTTTTAGATACAAATATCATATTCAAGAATAATTATAATAAATCATATGCCCTTTAATGAATATTTATCTTTAAGTATACAATCCTCTTTCTCCATTTTTCACTGCCACACCATGACAGAGAATCTGCTTTGAAGGATCTTATGTGTTCCTGGAGTAAACCTAGGGTGTACAGAAAGGAGACTTCTGTGTATAGCTAGGGTATACATAGTGGATTGTCCCTCAAGCCCCCAGGACTCAGCAGCTCTGAGCATAAGCAACCCAGCAGATTGCAAAGCTGGTTCTGCCATGCTTGATTCTTGTAAATACAGGGTAACGAGAATTACTTGCACCTTAACCCAGCAAACTTGAGCAAGAGCGGAGCTACATTTTTGTCAGTGTAATGTCATCAGATAATTACTAAAATGGGAAAAGGAAAGGTTTAAGTTACACAAATACAAAGGTTCTGGATGACTAAATTACATGCATATAATAAATATTAAGGAAGACATTTCTTGTAATACAGGAACTTTTATTCCAAGATATGCTATTTCCTTGGTTAAAGAAAATCATATCATGGTAGACAGCGTGAAATACTAGAGCTGACATTGTAACAAACATCCTTTACCTAACTTTTATAGAGAACTCTTCAAAACCTCTACTAAGCAAAGCTTCCTCTTGCTATACAAAGCAGTGCTCTGCCTCTGAGAAACAAAATGAGTCAGGTTCAAAAGCAGGAAAATTCCAAGACAAGGGAGACAAATAATTGAAAAGCTATACAGCTGTTAGCAGACTAAAATTAACCAATAAACTCTTGTCTTTTCTGTTTCTGAACTGTACCTTTTAGATAAGAACATATAATAGTATTTGTGTGTGTGTGTGTGTGTGTGTGTGTGTGTGTGTGTGTGTGTGT
>CABHPQ010063687.1:0-15904 GCA_902168405.1 Peromyscus aztecus
TGCAAGGAGGGGGCCATACCCCATCCAAGCAGGCCACCGACCTTGGTGTTTTGTCACAGCAATAGAAAAGTAACTGAGACACCAGACAAGATCTTGTCCAGCCCAGGCTGGCCTCAAACTCATTTCTCCTCCTGCCTCCGCTTCCCAAGTGCTGTGAGTCCTCCTGGCACATGTTACCATGCCCAGATCAAGATTATTATTTCGATAATAAGAACGAATACAAAGACCCAGCTGCAATGATGGTGTGTATGTGTGTACTTCCAGTCTGCTCTGCAGGCCACATCACTATGTGCATAAAGCACAGATCCACACCGGTTTTACAGAAATGGAGAAGAGTAAGGATGGTCCAGTTTTGGCAAGTCTTGAGTTTTGATACTCATACTTTTCTTAAAATTTCTATGCAACCTCCAGATGGGGTAATTTTGTCTCTTTCTGTCTGATCCTTATCGTGATACTCATTTTTTCTTATGTCTTCTTGTGTTGCCCACTACTTTTAGTACAGTGCCAAATAACTGAATATTGCATTAATTGCTTTTCTCATCACTGATGCTAAATACTCAGTAAGACGAAACTTAAGGGACAAATGACTTCTTTTGGTTCATGATTTGAGGAGCCACTGTCTATCATGGCATGGCAGGAAGGCATGGCAGAAGCTGTCTGTGTGGTGGCAGGAGTATGTGGCAACTGCTTGCACACACCTCGGTGCACCAGGAAGCAGAGATGGATCAGGAACAGGGCATGCCTATAAAACTCAAGGCTCTTTGCCCAGCAACCCACTTTCTCCATCTGGGAACCACTTCCAAAGGTTCTACAGCTTCCCTACATAGTACCACCAGCTGGGGCCTGAGTATTCAAACACTTGAGCCTGTGGGGGACATTTCGCATCCAAACCACAACATGTATCTGTTGGCGTCCCTGTCAGTACTTTGTTTTGCCATCATGGATGGCATTCACTGTAGGGTTGTGGGTATATGTTGTTCATCAATGCATAGATTAGTCTACTTTAATCTTTACCATTTCTTGCAGTAGTAATGGTAAAACCACAGCTTCCTCAAGAAGACCAGGAAGAGGCAGAAGTGGCCGCTGGCATTGTAGTGGATGATGAACAATTGGATCCACGATCGGATGGTGATATGTGAGTAGGTCATATGCAAGTGAGATAGAAGATGGCCCATGGAGACCTACCTAAGGAGACCAAGTTTTATAATATAAATGGATTTGTTTGGGCTCTGTCCCCATCCCCCCTTCTCTGTGGTGTGCATGGGTGTGCAGAGATGCATGTGTATTTGTGTCTAGCAGAATATTTTTTTTTCTGTTTTAGGGTTGAATCATAGGCTTTCTTCACACTGGGGTACACATCTATAATCCCAACACTTGAGAGTTACAGGAAGGAAGGAAGGCAGGAGGATCAAGAATTCATTGTCATCTTCAGCTACAAGCAAATTCAAAGCCAGCCCAGGCTACATGACATCCTGTCTCAACTCTGTCCCTCACAAAATGATTAATTGCATCATATTAAATATATATATATGCATGCCATGTGGTGGTGGTAGCACAGGCCTTTAATCTCAGCATTCAGGAGGCAGGCAGATCTCTATTGAATTCAAGGCCAGCCTGGTCTATAAAGTGAGTTCCAGGACAGGGCTGTTATGCAGAGACACCCTGTCTCAAAAAACAAAAACAAAACCCCCCCAAAAACTCATATATATATGAGCCTGTGGGGGCATTCTCACTCAAATTACCACACTTGGGGAAAAAAAATCTCACAAGAAATTTGTAAGCTCAGACTTGAGTTTGCTTAGATTTGGAGTTTGATTCACAGCATGTGGGTGGCCTAGAACACCCCCCCCCACCCCGCACTGAGAAACCAGCATTAAGAGTAACATTAAAGGATGTTATTACTCCTAGCATCTCAGAAGTAAATATAAAACATCCAGGAGTTATAATGTGCTGAATTTTCTCAGGAGAAATGAAGACAAGTTCATAATTGAAATGTGAAAGATGAGACCCTCTTTCAAAACAAAATAAAATGCAGTCACTCAGCATCTACTATGAGAGACTGCAAACACAAGAAATAGCTGAATTAGGCCATGAAGAGCTTCATATGATTATATTGTGAAGCATGTATTTTAAGTTATTTAGTTAAAACAGGGACTTGGGTTAGGGAGAACTCAGGTCCATAGAAGAATGCCTGTTTAACATGTATGAGAACTTGGGTTTGTTTCTGATTTTGTTTTTTGAAATGGGGTCTTACTGTGCAGCTGAGGCTCACCTTTAACTTGCAATCCTCCAGCCTCAGCCTCTCTAGTGTTGGGTATATGCATGAGCCCCATACCTGTAATATGTGATGTGTGTGTGTGTGTGTGTGTGTGTGAGAGAGAGAGAGAGAGAGAAAGAGAGAGAGAGAGAGAGAGAGAGAGAGAGAGAGAGAGAGAGAGAGAGAGAGCTGAATTGAAAGTTTGTCCTCTAACTTCCACATGCTTACCATACACATACCATTCATACACATAATAATGAAAAATAAAAAGATCTTAGTGTTTAGGCTGCTAAAACAAAAAGCTTTGGAGTAGGTTACTTATAAATAACGCAAGTGTACAGTTTTGCAATCTGTTGAATTCAAGATCAAGATGTTAACAGATTTGATGTCTGGTGAGGACTAAGTCCTGGGTTCAAAGATACTGTCTAGCTCTGTTCTCACTGAGGAATGGAAAAACACTCCATCGGGCTCCTTTTTATAAAGCAATGTCCTATTCATTAGAGCTTTGCTCTCATGGCCTAATTACTTCTCCAAACCCTATAATTTTCCGTCTATTACAGGTTTAGAACTTACCTGAAATGTGTAGGAGCAGCAGTGTTTTGGATAAGGGATTCCCATCTGTACTGCTCTCTCTCAAGCATCTCAACATGCTAAACAACAACAACAACCATGCTCAACTGTCTTCCAGGGCTGTCTTCCTTCCTGGAGGACTGAGCATGAGCTTCTTGTCCTTTGTCACCTCTGTTGTCTTGCATTTCTTTCTCAGTCCATTTGATGATGGCCCATTCTGCCTGGTACTCTTAGGAATGGGGACATAGTTTCTCTAAGGTCATCTGTTGCCACGAATTACTAAGGCAAGCCTTCATGTCTCTGTCTTCATCTGCCTCTTCCCTTGATTAATTATAGCCACACATTGCTTAATAAGAGGACTAGCTCTTGGAAATGTACTGTTAGGTGATTTCATCTTTGTGTGAACCTCGTAGTGTGCACTTACACAAACCTACACGGTATAGGCCAGTTACTCCACATGGCCTCTTTTGTTTTTGTTTTTCTAGACAAGGTGTCTCTGTGTAGCCCTAGCTGTCCTAGAACATGCTCTATAGACTAGGCTAGCCTCAAACGCAAACTGCCTCTGCCTCATGAGTGCTGGGATGAAGGACCTGCACTACTATGCCTGGTTCAGATGACCTTTGGCCAGAGTCAAGAAACACTACACACAGGCTGCATGGGGCTGCTCCTTTTGTAACAGTGGTTTTTTTTTTTTTTTGTGTGTGTGTGTGTGTGTGTGTGTGTGTGTGTGTTTCTATTTTTGAGGCAAGGACTCAGATATCCCAGACTGGCTAGGTAGTCAAGGACAATCTTGAACTTGAGTATCTTCTGTCTCCACTTCCTGTGTGTTGGGCTTATAGGGATGTGCCACCATCTTCAATCAGTGGTGTGTAGCAAGCCTTAGACTTCACATGCTAGGCAAGCACTCTACCAACTGAGCCACATCCCTAGCCCAGTGTAAACGTGTTATACAGTAACTTTTTTTTTCTAGGTAGGTATAAGCATGAGGACCTGAGCTTGGAGTCTAGCACCTACCTAAAATAGGTGTGGCTTTGTGTGCTTGTAACCTGTGCTGTGAGCAGATAGTAGGATTGTTGGCTTAGCTGGAGCCTAGTTCTGAGTTTAGTGAGGAACAGTCTTAAAGGAATAATGTAGAGTGACAGAGAAGGACTCCCCATGTATGTATATATGCACCTGCACCTACATCTGCACACACATTCAGTTGCATATACTTCCCTCCCCAGGCCAAACTGATACAATAATTTGTTATCTGATGAACATCCAAGTTGTGTAATGCTCAGGTGGAAGCAGGTAATGAAAAAGGAAACTAGTTTTTCTATTATGGCTTTTATATCAACACTGATTTTGACTGCTTATTATTTCAGAAAATTTGAAGAGTCTGAAGATGAGTTGAGAAGTGAAATAATAGAATCCCTAGAAAAACTTGCAACTTCCACAGAAGAAAGGGAAGAGGCTACCAGCTCCTCTAAGAATGCTGAAAAGCCAGGAGAGAAAGAAAGCATAAACTTGCCAGTCTAGAAACTCCAGTGAAGGTCTGGAAGCTGGTTTTGACCTATCTAATCTGTATTGCTAAGGCCACAGTTCATCAAACGCCAGTCAAAATGTGCAAGCATGGATACTATTTCTCATTGCCGGGGATTCATGTCCTTAAAGAAAAATCCACTCTCTTACTGATTTTATGCACTTTGCCCTGATGATGCTCTTGAGGGACAACTCTGATGAATGCTGTTTTTAGCTTTAACTCTATCTATTAAATTGAAACTATCTGTTCATATCTCCACATTTGTCTTTAGAATAAAATTTATTAGAAAAAAACAGCTTTGGCTATGTGTGCAGCTATTACACTGGTCTCTGCTCAAATGGTACTAAAACTGTATTAACCCTTCCACTTCCCTTCTACGTGACTTGTACCACTTACACAGAGTCCAAGGGACAAACAGCAGTAGAACACTGGAACTGTTGTTTTCCAAAACACAGGGTGATCTTACACTTTGGGGTGAGTAGAGAGTTAGGAGGAAGGACAGTGGGAGAAGTGAATTGCAGAGACTGTTATGAATTGTAATGTAAATATCTGATATGCAGGATATCTGAGATGTGACCCCCAAAGGTTGAGAGCCTCTTCCCTAGATGAAGAGCTACAGGGAATTGATGACTGCTGAGAGAGAATTAGTCCTCCCCAGGGATGAGCTCTCTAATTGGTTATCCAATACCAACTGGTCATCCCTAAAAACAAATACAAGCAACACCAAAGGGACCCAGCAGGTTGCATTTACATATTTATTTGCATACACATGTAGCAATAATAATTAAAGAAAAAGAGACCATGAATTCCAGAGGTAGGAGAGTGTGAGGGGAAAGAAGTGGAAAAATAATATATTTTAATTAAATTAAAGAAATCACCCGTCAGATTTAGATACAAGTGTATTTTGTATCAATAGCTCTACATCACAATTAGTTATAAATATATTATACAAAGACCATGTAACACATACTTCATAGTTATGATCACTCACTGTAAATAGGAATGTGAATCCCCACTGCTGTGGACTCAAAGCGGAATGCTTAGACCACTGAAAAACCGTAATTGTAGAGGACTTAACGGCCACTCAGAAGTTTCCTAGAAACAGTTAAAGATGAGTCTTGACATTTTGCACAGTACCTGAAATCTAGTAAAAAAATAAATATCTGTAGTACCTTGTTAGGAACACTGGAAAAGAATATACATGTAAACCATATTTTATGCTTTTGATACATGAAAATAATTTTGAAAAGTTGGTGTAAAATGTTAAGAAATTGAGACTCCTTTCTTCTTCCATCATATCCTCTCTGTTTTCTTCATTCCAATTTTTTTTATTTTTTATTTTTTATTTTTTTTGTTTTTTTCAAGACAGGGTTTCTCTGTATAGTTTTGGTGGCTGTCCTGGATCTTGATCTGTAGACCAGGCTGGCCTCGAACTCACAGAGATCCACCTGGCTCTGCCTCCCAAGTGCTGGGATTAAAGGCGTGCACTACCACTGCCTGGCCTCATTCCAATTTCTATAATCTTTAGTCCTGTTATTTTGTTGGTTGGATAGGTAGGCTGTGTGAGCTATAGCCAAATCTTACCTCAAAGACTAGCCATAAAACAACAGAGTGGCCTGAGGGTCAGAACACCAGGTTATAATCCTGATTCTGTCATTAAACAGCTTTGTGATAATAAAGAAATCTACTTGGTTCTTTAAATTGTTTTTGTCTGTAAAGTTGAGAATAAAATAGACAATGTGTAAGGTTCCTTCCACCTCCAGACTCCACAATCTCTTTGCACAGTGAATTATTTCCAACTCAAGCTCTGTTGGTGTGCCACACTGCTTTCCCATTGCAGTGAGTCAATAATATAATTGGGAGTAGATAATGAAGATAGCCAGATCAAAACAAACAAACAAACAAACAAAAATAAAAAACAGTTGGAGGAGACAGCAAGGAATAATGTGCCTCTTTTGTATGCCCTAGCACAAATGTCACACAAATTGTGTGGGCAATTCCTTTAACTAGAAGGAACTATGTTATGTACAAAATGACAAATGCCGTCATTACAGTCCTATCTGTGCACACGTAATCACTTGTTGCTGTGCTGTGGCTCAAGCTTGCCTCACACACATTACAGCCAGCTACTTACAGTCACATCCCCAGCCTCCACATACTTGCCAGTTATTCAGAATAGAAGCTGGATGAAATTTATACTGATTCCCAGCTACAGAGTTGTAAACACATCTTTAATTTAGAAGTACAGAAAACCTTTACTACTGGTTGTTACTTCTTTAAAAAAAAGTTTTAAAATTTGCTTTTATAGTGTTAAATTACTTGGTAAACAGCCAACAGGGGAATACATTCTGACCTCTCTATCAGGTGTTAGGGACCATATCTGTCTCACTCATTAAGATTTCCAGAGGTCTAGGAGTGTCCGTGGTGAAGTGCATATTCATTTAAAGGGAGAAAATGAGTAAGTCGGCACTAGAGTTTGTAGGCCATACTTGAAGAATCATATACTTTAAATCAGCGGTTGTTTACCAGTACTTAGTTAGCTAGGTTTCCAGTACCACGTTCTCCCTCTAGTTGAGCTGGTCTCAGTCCGGTTTAAGAGCTGTTGGTTACTGTTAAGTATGCGGTGCCACTACTACTGCACCCTTAAGGTTTTCTTGCCATGCTGGTTTTTGTTTTTATGTGGTTCATAGGTGGCATAGCTGGGCATGGCTGTGGGCTGCCTCCCTCCTTCAGAAGTTTGCATGGCACCTTCTTGTACCATGAAAGTCAGTTCTGGGGCAGCAACCAGGTTGTGTGTGTGTGTGTGTGTGCGCGCTCACGTGTGCGTGCTCTTCAAGTTAGTTCTAGCTTAAGGGTCTCTTGGTCCTGTTTCTGAAGTGCATGGGACTCCAGCAATTGTAACTTATTTTCCGCTTCTAGGGGGTAACCAAGGGCAAAAGCAATAGGTTGTATGGTTTAGGAGTCTCTTGGACAGACCTGGCCAACAACTCAAAAGAGGCTTCTCATGTCTGGTACTGGGTTTTTTGTTAGGTGGTCTTTGGCTCTTGGAGGAAGGACTGTCAGCCCAGGTGAGAAAAGTTCATTAAAATTACACAAGTATTTTTATACACAGAATTACAGGTACTACAGTTCTTTTTGGTGTTGTTTAGTAATTAACAGTATGACTCCTTGTGGCTTTTTTTAGACATCCTTATTTTATTTCATCAGCCTCCCTCCTTTATTCACCTCCTTCCTCCTTCCCTAAAAGCCACCCCCAACACACACACCTCTTCCCCTCTCAGGTCACTGGATCTTCGGTTGTTACGTTTACTAAAGCAATACTTAATTTTCAGAGTAGCTTCATATGCTTCACATCTTGTATCACAATTCTGAAAGGTATTAACAGCTTGATTTCAAATGAAACACCCAAGAATCAAAAACATTAAGGCATTGCTTTAGTGTTAGCAGGTCAGGTATTTGTAAATGGTGAAGTGAGGTCCAGCCCAGTAGGCTAACTACCACCTGGCACTTTTTTCAAAATGCCATCTCATGATCCTTTACACTGTTTGCGCACTATGATACGACCTGGTCAGTTTTAGAAAAGCAACTTAGCTTGAATCTCTTCACAGTGGGGTTGTTAAGGGATGAGAAACCCATAGAAACAAACTGTGGTAGGCTCTAAACAAAACCCAACTTCTACACACCTAGTTATGGGAAAGATTGTTGCTGGTGTTTTGACTTCAACATATTAGTACACACCCATGAAGAAATCAGTCCATCCCATCTCTTGACTGATGCTTTGGAATAGGATTAGAGATGCCTGTTTGAAGTTTCTTTTTCCTTTAAGAAAATTAGGTATACTTAAAAGGTTACTCATGCTGTTGTTTCCCAGGACTCCTGGGGTTGGAGTAAAGCTCTCACTGGTTAGAACACTTGTCTACCATGAGCATGACTCTAGGTTCAATCTCTAACTCTAAACCCACCCCTCAAAGTGCCAGCTGATTATTTGCTAAGTGTTTCTCTCAGCACTTCCCTTTCCTCTGGAGGGAAGTGTTTAGCTGAGGTTGGCTCAGTGCATTCTGAATTCAAATGTCCCTGCTCCTGCTTTCCACTCTGAGGCTCTACATTCTATCTCTAGCATCATAAAACAAATAAAAACCCAGGAAGTTTTATGTTTTCTAAAGTACAGTGATTTGAAAACAGGATTTGGGGCTTAGGATGCAGCTCAGCTGGTAGAGTAATTGTCCAGCCTCTGTTGGGCTCTGGGTTCCATCCCTAGCACTGCATACACTGGACTTGTTAGTGCATTACTATGATCATAGCATTCTGGGAGGTGGAGGCAGGGGCATTCAAGGATTAAAATAAGAAAAGGAAAAGATAAAAAAGTTAAAATACACGAGTATGTAAAAAATCTGATTGGTAATTTTTTCCTTTGAGATTTATACTGTTCAGATTTTGAGGCCAAATACTAATGTAAAATCTGTACATTAAGGTACATGAGATTACTTTTCCCATATAGGTAATTTTGCCATTTTGTTAAATACTACCTTGTCTATATACACATTGTCTATATACAATATTGCTCAGGCTGCCTTTATTACGATAGACAATGAATTTAGAAAATATTTACATGTGGAGGTGTTTCCAAGTGAAGCATTTCCTTTGACTTTTTTGATGCTGGGATGGAACGCAGGACCTTGCACACACTGAGCACAGGCTCTACCACTGACCCACACCCCAGCTCCACTTTGTAGAAAATATCCGGAATGTGCACAGATTTGGCATTACGTAAGTAACTTCTCCACAGAAGACAGGAATGATACTTCAAACTCCTGGTCAGAAAATCTGCTTACAGATGCTCTAGCAGTTTTCCTGATTTGAAGTCTCTTTTCTGAAGACAGAGAAAGAATATGAGCCATGGTTTCAGCATAGCCTTCTTCACTCTCAGCCAGAAATCCAGTTATTTGTCCTTCATGAGGAATGACAATGTCAAGCTTTGGGCCTCCTGAATTATGTGCAAGGATAATTGTGCCAGCTGCCATACACTCCACAACTCCTGAGAAAGAAAACAACAACAAAAACATACAGACCTTTAAGTTTTTGATGAAACACAAACTTTAAAAAATTCTGAGACCCAGGAACATTTGATTAAATATATGTAAATCTGGAAATTTGCTTATTTAACATGATACAAAATAAAACAATTTAAGGGTTTTGTGTGTGTGCATGTCTGTGTAGGTACCCGCACAAGCCAGAGGTTGACTTCAGCTTGCTCTACTGCTCTCCATTGATTGTCCAGACACTCCCTGATATTGGAGCTCACTGTTTTGTCTAGATTGTCCAGCCAGTGAGCTAAATAAAGATCCACTAGACCAGTGGTTCTCATCCTGTGGGTTGAACCCCTGAACCTCTTTTGGGGGATGGGGGTTGAACAACCGTATCACAGAGGTCACCTAAGACCATTGGAAAGCATAGATACTTACCATTTCTAACAGTAGCAAAATTACGGTTATGAAGTAGCAATGAAAAGAATTTTATGGTTGGGGGGTTACCATAACATGAGGAACTATATTAAAGGGTTGCAGCATTAGGAAGGCTGAGACCCACTGCACTAGACTCTCCACCACTACCACCAGTGGTGGGATCACAGGCATGCTGCCACACCTAACTTTTCCATGGGTGCTGGGGATTTGACCTGGTCCTAATGCTTCCACAGTGAGTAGTATACTCGGTGGGTTACCTTCCCAGCGCCCAGGCCTTTAAGTCTTTTAGTCTACAAAGTGTCATAATAATGCTGCTTCATTCTTGATTAAAACAGACAGGTAGATGGAGGTCTATAGAAATCTTCTATAAAGAAATACACTGGGACTGAGGCTGTAGCTCAGTGGGTAGAATGCTTGTCTAGCATGCATGAAACCCTGGGTTTCAACCCTAGCACCACACAAAAATTACATATGATGGTGCACACCTATATACCATTGGGAGGTAGATGGAGAAAGATCAAGAGTTCAAGGTCATCCCTAGTTACAGAGCAAGTTCCAGGCCAGGCTGGGCTATGTGAGACCCCGTCTCAAAGGAAAAAAAAAAAAAAAAAAAAAATAATACACAAAGTAGAAGACTACACAATATTGCCAAGATGATAAAAGATGAACAAGTATCAGAAAGATAGAAAGAAAACACCGAAAGTAAAGTTTTAAGAGGTTCAATAACATCAGAGAATGAAAGTGTAAACAACCTCAGAGAACTAAAGTGTTCTGCTGCTCACAAAACATACAGCTGCCTGTGTTTAGCAGCAAGGTGGAGTTGGGTAGGTGCTGGTTACTGCCTGTCACATATAAGTTACTCTATCCAGCCTTCCCTAGTTGCACTCTTTGACTGCCTTTCATGAACAGACCTCGTAATGATGCTGTCTGTACTCAGACTCCGTGTGCTCTCACAGTTTCACCCTGGCTTCCTGTTCTCTTGCCACACTCATCTTTCCCTAGGTCACGGGTGGCCTCTTCCTCTCCCCAGTGTGCAGCCTTTTCTTTTTGTCACTAACCACCAGTTCTGTGTTTGCAAAGCAGTCCACGACCATCTCTGCAGCTTCCCCCACTTCTGTCCGCTCACCTGCTCCTGCTCAGCTCTTTACTGAGGCTCCTCTTGCTCTCATATTTTCCCCTGGCCATCGTTGCCACATCTGCAGCTGCCTGTGTCACTCTGTATTAGTCAGGGTTCTCTAAGGGAACAGAACTCACAGACTAAGTACATATATTAAAGGATTTATTAGAGTGACTTACAGCCTTAGTAGGGGCTTCGAGAACAATCAAAGGCACTGTGGTGGTTTGAAGGAATGTTCTCCATAAGCCCATATATTTGAATATGTGGGTGGAACTGTCTGAGAAGGATTAGGAGGTGTGGCCTTGTTGGAGGAGGTGTGTCACTGGGGGTGGGCTTTGACATTTCAAAAGATTCACATTATTCTCTGTGCACCTCTCTCTGACTCCAATTTGTGATCAAGATGTACGCTTTCAATTGTTTTCTGCCACCAGGCCTTTGTGCTGCTAATATGGATTCTAATCCTGAAACCATGAGCTCCCAAGTTTTCTTTTATAAGTTGCTTAGTCATGGTGTTTGTCACAGCAATAGAAAAGTAATTAAGATAAGGACTTTAATGCATATCTTGCAGTATCAAACAACCTGTTTGAAAGAAAGGAAAACTCACCAATCCCAAAATGCTCATTCCACATGGTATGCAGACCGATTGTTGCTTCAGACAGGTAGTTCTTCAATTCATCAAATGAGATGTTTATTTTAAATTCCACATTCTCTTGAACTCCCAAATTCTCAGAGAGTTTTCTCAGTTGGTTTACTCGAAGCTCATCCTCTTTGTTTCGACACCCTCCAATAAGGGCAAGTTTAAGTGAAGGGCGTGACTCAGCTGCCTTCTCATTTAGCAATTTAGCAAAGGCTTTGATCTGCAAAGCGTGATTCTTTTCAGGCCTGAACTGGCCAATGGAAACCAGCAAATGTCCTGGGGTCACCCTTTTCTCATGTAAGGGGATGTCCAGAAATGTCTGCACATCACAAGGTGGATAAACAATGTTAGTGCAATGCCTAACTTTCCACAGTGAGAGAATATGGTTTAGTGTCCAAGACGAATTCACCATGACTACATCACTGCATGAACCAACGAGGCCATAAATAAAAGCAAATAAACAGTAGTAGATGAGCTTTGCTTTGCTGAGAAAAGCATTTCTGCTAATGAAAGCTGCATTATTAAATCCAGTGTTTTGATTCTTCACTACAGAGAGCATATCAGTGCTGATAGTGGGATAATGAACATAGCTTCCAACTCGGCAACCCCCTACATATTTAAACAGAGGGAGTGTGAAAGCATATCCCATTGAGTCGATGTAAACATCAGGAACACGCTGCATCAGAGCTTCCCAGCCAAGAAGAATGGATCCAAGACTTTGGCCTAGTAATGTGAAGTGGGGATACTGAGAATCTTCTACAAGGTAGCGTTTCCTTAAGAAAACAAATTCCACTGGGTGAACTAACTTGATGTTAAATCTTCTGAAAGCACCTTCTAGTATCTGCTGACCACTGACATTAATGTCTCCAGTATACACAACATAAACTGCTTCAGGATACCTGAAACAAAATGTTATTAATTTGGGTTAAAATTAAGCCAAATGGTACAATTTCCTCATAATCACAAGCAAGCTTATTTCTATACTAAATGTTTTCTACCCTTTTTCATTGATTGCATTTAAACTACTGACTCCACCCTTCCTTGAGGTTTTTACTCTTAATTTTTCAAATGAGACCATGTGCTGTAGTTTATCACCTGCATATTCTGCACTTGAAATCTAGTCTCTAGTTGAGTGGCATGAAAAGCAAAGGGATGCACAATGAGGTTAACAGGGATTGTGCCTTTGTAAATTGACTTTTTGCTGCTGAAGACTGAACTCAGGGTCTTGTGCACGTGTAATACACACCTTACCCCTGAGCTACACTCAGACCTGTGGTACCTTATGAGGACTAAAGGAGTCTGTTCTCTCTATCACAACATGAAGATTCAGTAAGCAGCAGTTACCTACCAAGTGAGTCACATCCCTGGGTTCTGGATTGTGGGTTTCCCCAACCTCTGGAATTATGAGCAATACATTTCTCACTTACAAACTATTCAGTCGAAGGTATTATGCTGCAGTCATCTGATAAGACTAAGATATCATGTCTTCTAATTATCTGCCATTCCTTCTACTATGGGTTTTAAATAGAACAAATACCAATAGAAATTTCTGATGTATCAATAAGAGAGGTTTTCATCTTTAGGAATTATTAAAAAAAATTTAAGTAGTTTAGCTGTAGTGCACTTGCCCATCATGCGCAAGGTCCTTAGTTCAACCTTTAGTAGCACAGAAAACAAACAAAATGACAAAGTGTGAGGGGGTGACACACCCTCATTTTACATGGGTCTTTGTATAATGCAGCAATGAAATACACATAAAACAACTAAGATTCATTAAAGTTGTCTTGAGATAGGATCATAATTATTTTTTAAAAGATTTATTTATTTATTTTTGGTTTTTCGAAACAGGGTTTCTCTGTGTAGTTTTGGTGCCTGTCCTGGATCTCACACTGTAGCCCAGGCTGGCCTTGAACTCCAGAGCTCTGCCTGGCTCTGCCTGCCGAGTGCCGGGATTAAAGGCGTGCGCCATCACGACCCGGCGAAGATTTTATTTTTGTTTATGTGTATTGTACGTGACTGTGTGATTATATGCCACATGTATGTAGGTACCCAGGAGGCCAGAAGGTGTTAGATCCCTTAGGGCTAGAGTTACAGGCAGTTATAAAACACCTAACTGGGATGCTTGGAACTGACCTAAGGTCCTCTGGAAGAGCAGCAAGCACTGTTAGCATTACTTAGTATTTTCCCCCTCATCTGTAATTACATGATGAAGTTTAACTGGCTGGGTAGAGTTAATCATAAGGAATTAATTCCTGGCTCTGGTGACATGTCTCAGTGGTTAAGAGTACTCGCTGTTCTTACAAATGCCCTGGGTTCAGTTCCCAGTGGTCACACGGCTACACAGCAAGACTCTGCCTCAATAAAACCAAATATAAATGAATAAAATTATTTTCTACAATGTTACCACACACACACACACACACACACACACACACACACACACACAGATCATATCCCTTGTCCCCATATATTGGCATCTTCCCTGTCTCAACAGATCTTTTCTTCCCAGCAAATCTTTTTCCTACCTTCATGTCTTTTCCTGGTGTGTAGGCATTTAATTAGGGGTGCCTGTGTGAACACAGGTGGAGAGTTATTTACTTAAACAAGGACAACTTACTAGTGGCTACAGCACAAAGGACTATAACTCCTCCACCTCCAGCAAGCATTAATTGCCTTTAGCTTCTCAGGAATGGGTGGGGCCTTAGGAGCCCTTCTCCATCTATGATGGAATGTTGAAGGGTCTAGTCTTACACAGGTTTTGTTCATGTAGCTTAGTGTTTTTATTTGAGAAATAAGAACAGGTTTTAGAAGCCAGCTTTTTTTTTTCTTTTTTCTTTTTTTTTCTTTTGAGAGGTTGCCCAGGCTGGTTTATGTTGCCCAGGCTGGCTTACAACTCCAGGGCTCAAATGATCCTCCCACTTTAGCTGCTGGAGAAGGTGGGATGACCACTGTGTGCTGAACCTGAAATTCAGTATGCTCTTAGAGGAGGCAAGCAGCAACGTGTAGTGCATTAGCTAAGGAAGATGCATACCTACTTTTTCTGCAGGGCTTTCAAGGCACACCATAGAACCCTCTCTCCTCCGCCGCCCGCGTTGCAGTAAGGATGGAAAAATGCAACCACCGTTTGATCTTTTCCATTCCTGCTGGCTGAAACGGACTTCTTCTTTCTCTGTAGATGTCGCCTGAATAGCCAAAGGACAATGACCAAATATACACACAAAACTCCACATAGGATTAGTCCAGGGAAGAGCAGTGAATAAAAAAATCTGAAATAAACAAAAGGTGAAAATCAATCTGTTGTCAGTTTAAAAACAAGGCTACAAATTAAAGTTTACTTTTACATATTTGCTTAATATCTTTGTATCAGAGAGAATTTCTGTAGCCTATAAGTCTGATAACAAAATATCCAATTATTTTTAATACTTTTCCCCCCCTCTAGTAGTGGTGATTGAATTCAGGGTCTCATATATGCCAGGCAAACATTTAATCCCTAGCCAATATTTACCCATATTTAAGCAAAAGGCTTTAAAGAAAGGTAACTATAATCCAAGTTATGGATTACTCATCAAATCACCATTATAATACAGAAAGTTAGCCATTATAACACACACAGTACAGAGCTAGAGGCATTCTCTATAGAAGAAACAAGAATGTGCTAGAACAAACTAGTCTATTCATATTTTTAACAATCACTTTAGAACTTGAAGCAGAAAGTAGAAAATTAAAGACGTAATACAAACTTTGGCAAGAACGCAGGTATTCACTGTTCTTCAGAACGCTATTATACTAGCTCTAAATTTTCTTTCTCCTTTTTTTGTTTTTTCGAGACAGGGTTTCTCTGTGTAGCCCTGGCTGTCCTGGATCTCACGCTGTAGACGAGGCTGGCCTCGAACTCACAGAGATCCGCCTGCCTCTGCCTCCCGAGTGCTGGGATCAAATGCATGTGCCACCACCACCCGGCTGCTAGCTCTAAAATTTCAACCTGAACAAAAGTACGTAGGTGTTGAAGGTGTTGAAGGTAGGCCTTCCTAAGTTAGGAACATCTTTTGAAATCTAGAACTATTCCAACAGTGGTAATCACCAGGCGGCTAGCATTCTTATTATTTCTATTTCCTAATTTTTACAAAGGAAACGATATTTATCTTAAAAACAAAAACAATATATTTATAATTTAAACATCAACCAGGAAAAATAAATAAATCAACAGATGGTCAAGAAGCAGAGAATTAACCAATCGTTTTACGAAGCAGGGAGAGAAGCGGCAACAACCGGTCAGGAAACAGCTGCTCAGCCAGGAGTGAGGCATGCGTAACAGCCGCGGTAAACTGAGGCATGACGG